>JABUQX010000201.1:60000-62500 GCA_015478945.1 Trachelipus rathkii
TGTAAACTCGTGCATGGAATGCCATGTGGCCTCGGTGGTCGTCGATGGGATAATGTTGTTCATAGTTTTTGCAGCAGCTCTGCGAGCATTCCTGTTTTGCGTAATGTACACCTCCAAAATGCACGCTTTCGTCCTGCGTATACTGGTCACGTGGCATGTTCCAAATGTATGGCTCTGACTAAACAAACCACTCTGAAGTTATACGTTTCACTACACTTTATTTCGCATAATTCATAGGTTATGACATAACCTCCATATGATAGCTGTTAGTTGGTTGTATTCACATGGCCGTATTTATTAGGCTACATAGTACATATCAATGTAATCTAAAAGGGTATGCATTAGGTATTTTAATTTAATTCCTTTGCTAGCTGTATCGATATTTTTAAATACTATTGGATATGCCTAACCTAATTATTTCATATTGACACGTTTCGGCTTTTGTACGCACATGATGTCTACGGATGACGTCTAGTTGTTTATGGGTACATTGCGTGGAAACGAACAACCGTATCAAATAATGTCGAGAGGAAGACCCCACCTCATTATTTATGTGCATTTGACAGAAGCCATAAAAAATATATCACATTCGACATTCGCATGTTTGTGCGCGGTTTTCGTATTGCGCGTGCGCAGACACCAACGTAACATATCCCATCATTCTTAATGAATTAAATATTCGAACTTATATATTCTTACACATTTTCATGCTTAAACATCCCGTACGGATAACATAACTCGCGAGACACCCTGTATATATATATATATATATATATATATATATATATATATATATATATATATATATATATATATATATATATATATATATATATATATACTTTGGCTTTTTGTGATTATAAAATTATTTTCGTTAACGCGCAATATATATATATATGGTTATTGTTAACATATATATATATATATATATATATATATAGCATATATATATTATGTGGTTAAGGTTATATATACAGTTATTATATATATACATAAGAAGGTTGCTGCTGCTAAGGCTGCTGGCTGCTATATCGTATAGCATGCCCGCTATCTTAAGTCCTGTTAAATTCCGGAATACCAAAATAAATTGCGTAATTGCGATTGCGATAATTTGAAAAATGTTGCGGAATTGCTGTTAACGGAATGCCTATATCATTCCGCAATTTAATTCCGCAATTAGAGGACTACCAGAAAAAATTGTGGAATTTCAGTGGAATGCAAAAATTTATAGTCCACAAATTTTGGCCATCTTTGTACCTCTGGCAGCGACACCGAAAAATAGGTATTTTTTGCATTCGGTATTTTATTAAAGTTTTTGTAAATAAGTAATAATTAACAAAAACTTAAAGGCTTAAATGCATGAATAAAAGTTTGAAATCAACAATTTATTCTTTTACTTTTATACAAATTTTCTTAAGCTTAAGTTATAATGAATATAATTTATGAAACGTGTCGCCACCAAATTTCAGATAAAATGTATTGTACAGTAAACATAAATGATGAATAAAATAATATAACATTGGTACCCAACATCGAAAGTCTAAAATATATATATATATAAGAGAAAGAGTTAGAATAGTATATATATATATAGTATATATAGTATATATATATATATATATAGCAGTATATAGGTATATATATATATATATATATATATATTATAAATAAATATATATATATATATATATATATAATATATATATATATATATATATATATATATATATATATATATATAATTTTCAAATTATTTTGAATATTTCCCAACGAGGGAAGAACTTATTTGAAGTAACTATCCGTTATCCGCCGGATATCACGGGATATCCGCCGATACCGATAGTCAAAACTTGGCCGGAAAGGCCGGATACTGGATAGTTGCCGGATATCCGGCCCATCCCTAATTATTATTAGTTGGGTTTTTAAAGAATTGAATTTCACAAGGTTCAGACGACCCCATCCAGAAATTCTATCCAGATCTGGGAGAATAGAATCGGTGTTGTAGGGCCTCGACCCTTCTGTTTCTACTACATCGGAAAGATTGAGACGAGGGGCAATTCTAGAACTAAAAGAAGGAGTAGAATTGAAATGAGTTGTAGAATGAAGGGTCGTCAAGTCATCAGCATATGAGTGGATAGAGTTAGATGTGCAGGACTGCAGGTGAGAAGATCATTAATGAAAAGTAGGAATAAAGTAGGAGATAAGACAGAACCCTGAGGAACACCACTATTGACAGAAAAAGAAGTCGCCCCATCAACAACAGCCGATTTTGAGCGATTGGAAAGAAAACTAGACATAAATAATAGAAGGAGAAAACCCAAAGGAGGGAAGCTTGGAGAGCAGTGACGCGTGCCATACCCGGTCAAATGCTTTGGATTTGTTCAAGCTCTACCACGCAAGTCTCCCTGTAGTTCCTAATGGCGGAAAACCATAAATCAGTAAGATAGGAGAGTATATCGCCAGTAGACCTCGAGCACTGAAAGCTGTACTGGCAATCGGA
>JABUQX010000201.1:67500-79147 GCA_015478945.1 Trachelipus rathkii
GAAACATTAAGAAATGCTCAGGTTTTACTGCTTTTGCAAAAATTAGTACAAAATCGTAAGAAATGCCCAATTTAGTATTCTTACGCAAAATGTAAACAAACAATATGGCTGGTAAAATAATGAACAATAACTATTAATAATATCTAACATAGCTATTATACAGTTTACTTATTACTTCCTTGCTCTTGTAAACAACATTGCGATTTATTATGCCCAGCATCTTATTAGCTTTATTTCTAGCTTCCAAACACTGATTAGCTACTTTCAAATTACTGCTTATAATCACACCTAAATCTTTTTCTTGGTCCACAGACTCAAGCCAATCCCCATTCATATCGTAGTTAAAACTTTTATTTGAGTAACCTAGGTGAAGAACCTTACACTTTTTACTATTAAAATTCATTTGCCACTTATCTGCCCACCCAAGAAGTTTATCAAGATCATTTTGAATCTTTATGCATCCTTCACTATTCCTAACTGAGGTGGCCACTTTTGTATCATCTGCAAACTTAGAAACCTTGCATTTAAGTCCCTGGTCTAAATCATTTATATATATGAGGAACAATAGTGGCCCCAGCACTGAACCCTGTGGGACACCACTCTTCACTATTTCCCATGATGATTTATTCCCATTTAGTTGTACACACTGTTTTCTATTTCGCAACCACTCTTTAATCCAACCATGTACCACTCCACCTATACCACATTGCAATAACTTTTCATCAGCCTTATGTGGGGAACCTTATCAAAAGCTTTACTAAAGTCTAAATATACAATATCAACTGGATCTCCTCGGTCAATCAGTCAGTAATGTATTCCATAAATTTTAGACCTACCCTTTCTGAAACTGTGCTGGGGAGTCATACAATACCTTGTTATCTTCTAAATATTTCTCTATATGACCTTTCAGTAACTTTTCCAGAACCTTTACAACCAGAGATGTTAAGCTAACTGGCCTATAATTTCCCAAATCTTCCTTACTACCTTTCTTATAAATAGGCACAACATATGCCATTTTCCAGTCATCTGGTACCTCAGTAACCTCACCAAATGTTATAGATCGCTTAAAAATCAAATACAGTGCCTTTGCAATGCTGGTACTACCCTCTTTCAGAATTCTACCATATATACCATCAGGGCCTGCAGCTTTACTTGGGTCAATATGATCTAATAAACGTTTTATATCTTTTACATCAAATTCAAATTCTGTAAGTCTATTTGTTACATGCATACAAGAACTATTAGTCTCCAAACTATTATTTAATCTTTCCTCAGTAAACACTGAAGCAAAATAAGCATTAAAAATGTTGACCATTTCCTTATCTGAACTCACTAAATTTTCATCAATTTTAATTGGACCAATTGTCCTATTCTTACTTTTAAATTTATAAAAGCTAAAAAACTTCTTCAGATTCTTATTACTATTCCTTGCTAAATTAATTTCTGCCTCTCTCTTTGCTTTTCTTATTGATTGGTTAAGTTCATTTCTATTTTTCCTATAATTTTCTAAATCATCTTCCATATTACTACCTTTGAATATTTTAAAACATCTACGCTTTTCATTAATTTTCTCTTATCTCTCTATTCCACCAAACAGGTTTTCTCTTCGCCACCCTAATGGGTTTATCTTTAAAACATACTGACTGAATATTCATTAAAAATTTGCTTAAAATGTTCCCACATGATAAAACAGTTTTGGTCTTTAAACTTTTTATCCCAGTTAGTTGTACTAAGCATGTCTCGAAATTTGGTAAAATCGCCATTTCGGAAATCTAAGATCTTTTCCTTATTAACTTGCAATTTGGGCCCAGATATTGCATTCATATTAAATCTAATTATATTATGGTCACTAAGTCCTAAATTCTCCTCAACTCTAACTTCATCCACCATACTTTCATCGTTAGTTAAAATTAAGTCTAGTAGTGCATCGTATCTTGTAGGTTCACTAACCTGTGTCAAAAAGTTATCTAGTATACAATTTATGAATGCAGAACTACTATGGTCCATATTAGACAAGGAATCCCAATGAATGCCCAGAAAATTAAAATCACCCATTATGACTATACCTTTTTCTTTACTGTGGCATGCTCTCTCTATTTCTTTCAGAATTTCCGCGTCTAATTCTTGACTCTGGCCAGAGGTCTATAAATGCCCCTATTCTAAATGATTTATTGTATATAAGAATATCTACCCACACCGATTCAATATCATGATTCATTTTAAAGTCAGTCATTAATACAGATTGAATATTGCTTTTAACATAAAGCGCCACACCACCACCCTTCTTTCCTCTACGCTGGTATAAATAAAGTGAATATCCGTCTATTTCATATTCCTGAAAGGAGTCTCCATATAATTCTTCATTAACCCATGCCTCAGTTATGCAAATAATGTCTAGATTCTCATTTATAGTATAACTAATCAGCTCATCTTTTTTATTTCTAAGGCTATGAGCATTTGTGTAAAAACATTTGATACTCGAAATGCTGTTATTTTTATTATCATCATTATTATTTGAACCTGTAACAACACTAGCTTTATTTATCTCCCCACTATTACAGTTACCATTGCTATTATTTGTATCTAGATTTAGCACACCACCCCCAACTTTACCTAGTTTTTTGCTAAACAAGTCTCCAAACTGGTACTGAAAAACCCAACACCTTTACTACTCAAGTGAACTCCATCTGCTGCAAAAAGATCTTTATCCAGAAATTCTCTCCACAAATCCAAAAACCTAATATTTTCTGAAAAACATAATTTCCTAACCCTTTCATTTACACCTAAAGCCCTACTCCCCCATTCCTGACCTGCACCTAACCTAGGTAAAATCCCAGAAATCATGCACCTTCTTCCACTAGCTTTCATCTTCTGAATCAATCTCCTATAATCTGCTATTAATTCTTCTGACCTTCTATGTCCTATATCATTTGTACCCACATGCACAATCACATCTGAATCAACATTTGTAGAATCAATCTCTCTATCTATCCTATCCACTATCACTCACTCTGGCACCTGTATAACATACTCTCAATCGTTTTTTTTATTCTTTTGAAATCCTATCTAGGTATCGTGTCATAGAGTCTCCAATTAGCAATGCATCTTCCTTTAGAAAACTCAACATTACCATTGGCACTCTCTGATCCTCCCCATCTGGAAGACAGTCGAACCTGTTACTGCAGGTCACAGGCTGACTGACTTTCGAGATCCTCATCTTTAAATTATTATTTCTAATTTCTACAACTCTATATCCATCTGCAGACCTATTATCAACTACTTTATCATCCTTTCCCCCTCATCTTCCTGCCTAGGTGAATCACTATTCCTGTCTACCCCTATATCCCGCTCCCTCCTCGCCTCGACATCCCTACTAACTTTTTCCTAACACTTCCCTCCTTTCTCTCAACTCAAATACTTCTTCTTTCAATCCATGCATATCTTCACTCATTTTATTCTCTTTTATTGAAGTAATATATATATATATATATATATATATATATGAGCAGTATATATTTACATATATATATATATATATATATATATATATATATATATATATATATATATATATATATATATATATATATATATATATATATATATAATGATTGTTATAGTCCTTAAAACAGAATTCCCCATTTAAAATCCTAATTTGTCATCAAGTCTAGCAAATAAAACAAAGTTAAATAAATATTATATAAAAATTACATTTATTAAATTATTAAATAAAAATTTCCATCCATAACCGTATATATGGAAAAGAATAATATAAAAATGACGTCACAAACCAACGAACGCACGCAACAATTAAAATAGACTAGTTTTTTGTTTTGTTTTTCGGAGCATTATGCATTGTCTTTTGAGAAATGTTCTAAAGGTTTAAGTTATGTTAAAAAGTGTTAGCTTAAACTGGTGATTTTGGTTAAATATTAATATTATTGAATCTAATCTACTTATACAAACTGACTTGTAAAAGCGGTTTTCCTCAAGCAATTTGTTTGAAAGGAAAGATTCATGGTGTTGTGTATGTAGGTAACCTATACTTAATATTTAGTGGAGCTCTTCTATGTATTATAATAGGGTTATTTTATGCATAGCATTATTGTCAAATGGTCAAGGTAAGAACTTTCTTTTCAAGCAATTTAAATTTATAACATCATTATATACAACAACAGTGGTTGTGGTTGGCCTAACTAAGGCTAATTTCAACATATTTCAAACAAATTGTACTGGAGATTGCTTTCAAGTCAATTGAACCTGGCCTATTAGATAGGGCCTATGTTAATAATTGAACCTAGCCTATTGGATGAGGCCTATGTTAATAATTTAACCTAGCCTATTAGATAGGGCCTATGTTAATAATTCAATGTTGGCTTTTTGATGTAATTTCTTTTAAGTTAATATTGATACAGCTTAATAGTAATAACGCATCTGTGTATATATTTAATATAGGACTGTGCATAGATTGCAGTAATAAACTGAACTTGAATAATTTTGACCTAATCATACTAGACCTAATTCAGTGTAACCTTAAGGTAACGTTTTGTTCTAAAGAGCCTTTTATACATTATAAATATAGCTTATTTGTTATATTTTGTGATATTATGGCCTTTCATGAAGAGTGTTAACTCCAATTTTTTACAATTTAACAATTTAAGACAGTTTTTCATTTTTTGGTAACTATTTATCAGAAGTAACTCTAAAATGGGTAATGGTGATGATAGTACTAGCACTATAGAGCTGTGCAAAAGCGAAATAAACCTTTTAATAAGGCAGAGAGCTACTAATAAATCTAAAATAACTATAGCTCTCAAAAAACTCGACAAATTTAAAAATGATGGTGCTTTAACTAAATTATTGTTTAAATTTTCTCAAGATATTGTAGAAAATGAACTTGCTTCCATTAAAATAATTGATGATAAAATTTTGGACCTTATGTTCCAAAATGATTTAGATAAAGTAGACCCTTCTTATATGAATAAGGAATTAGAAGGTACTGTAACGTATCATATGGACGTGTCTGCAGCATTAATAAAGTATGATGATTTTCTTGACTCTAAAAATGTGCCTAATGAGAGTAATACTACAGAACAGTTTTTAGATGTTATTTCTAAATTAAACTTAACTGAAAGCAAACTTCCTGTACTTAACTGTGATACCTTTGATGGTACAGGTTCAAATAAATTGAATTTTCATAATTTTCTAAATAAATTTAATAACTTGATAGGAAATAGAAATAATTTGACTGATTCTGTTAAAATGACTTATCTATTTGGGTATCTAAAAGGCTATGCTTACAAGGTTGTTAGCCATTTAACAATAAGAGACGACAATTATAACATAGCTATAGATTTGCTAAAAAAGGAATTTTTGGATAGAGAGTATATCATAAATGAATATATGAATAAACTTCTGGAATTGAATCCTCCTGATGGGTTTGATAATGAATTTCTTAATACTAAAATCTTTGTTAATGAAATTAGATCCATGATATATGAACTAAAGGGTTATGATTTAGATTTTTTGATACCCGACACGCCTGGTTGTGTATTGTTAAGCAACATAGTTTTTAAGAAGTTGCCTAGAATTTTTAAATCTGAATTAGTGCATAAGGTAGGCTCCAACTTTCCAACTTTGGGCCAATTGTTTGAGTGTTATAATGAAGTAGTAAACACTTTGTGTACTGTTTCTAGGACAAAGAAAGATAATGCGCAAGTTAGGCCTAAAACTAAAACTACAATTAAAAAATCTGAAAAGGCTTCTCCATCTAGTTCTTTGCAAACATTTAAGACTACTGCTACTCCAGCAAAAGGTGTCAATGATAGTAATGAGCATAGTGTTGCTAAAGCTCAAGGTGTATGTAAATTTTGTCAAAAAAAGGGTCATCCTCTTTATAAATGTGATAAATATGTGACCACAGAAGAAAGAGTTGCTCGTGCAAAAGTGTTAAACCTGTGCACTAGATGTTCAGGTATAGGTCATCAGGAAAGTGATTGTTTTGGGAAAGAAGGTAGATTGAAATATAACTGTTTTAAATGTAAAGCATATACTCACATAACAGCTTTCTGTCCTGAAACTAATAATGAGTCCAGTCAATCTATTAATTTATGTTTGACATCACAGCAACAAACAGATAGAGTATATTTGTTACCCACTATTACTTTCCAACTAATTAGGGGTACCAAAAGGGTGACAGTTCGAGGTATTATCGATTCAGGATCGCAAAGGTCATATTTATCTAAAAACATCACTAAAGATCTTTTTGACGATCTTGACAAGTTACATGAATTAGATTATAATGTGCAAACCTTTATAGGTAAACAACATCGTACTTTTAAACAAGTTTTGTTAGGTTTCAAATATGATGCACAGCAAGTATTTAGTATGCCTTTCTTAATAGACAATACTTTGTCTTTGCAATATGAGGTAGATGGCGTAAAAGAAGCCATACAAAATTTTAAGCAACATAACTTAGCTTTGGCAGATTCTACTTTTTATAATGATGTAGATTATAATAAATTTCATTTAGATGCATTAATAGGTACTGACATCATTCAATATTTGCCATCTTTTAAATTGATCAATGTAATGGGAGGCAGCTGTTTTCAAATATGTGATAAGTTGGTGCCTATGGGAAATGTACATAATTTTTTAACAAAAACTCAAATGCTTAAGGTAAACAAAAAACAAATACCTACTCAGTTGGGTAATGAAGAAGTAGAAACAGTTAGTGATACAGTTGTCAATTTTATCACTAACCCAGTAAAAACATTTTTTCATCCATTTGAAAATATATTAACGGATTCACAGGTAGATAATGGGGTAGAAAATCTTTTCTCATTAGAGTCTATCGGTATCCCATCTATCGATGAAAGTACATCTACTTATGATGATTATATGGTAGATAAATTTAAACAAGGTATCTTATTCAAGGACAATCACTATTATGTGAGATTGCCTTGGATGGAAGAAAAGATTAAACAAGTTCCTAATAATTTACATGTGTCATTAAAAGTTCTAAATAGAGTTTATGCAGACCTTGAAAGTAAACATCTGGTAAATGAATATGACAAAGTGTTCGAACAACATCAAAAGGATGGAATCATTGATCAAATTAATATTCCCAAACACAAAATCAATGATTACATATTCATACCACATAGACCTATTATAAAAGTTGAAGAACAGGTTACAACTAAAGTGAGACCAGTCTTTAACTGTTCCTTTAGATTAAATAAAAATTCACCTTCTATAAATGAATCATCTTACTCGGGTATTGACTTAATGAACTCTTTATTGAAATTACTACTTATATTTAGGACAAATGATTATGTTGTCCTTAGTGACATAAAACAAGCTTTTTTATCTATTAGACTTAGAGAAGAGACTGATAAAAATAAATTTTGTTTTTTATGGTATAGAAATAATGAATTAATTACTTTTAGATACAATACTATTCTTTTTGGCTATACAGCCTCACCTTTCATCTTACACTATATTTTGAAACACCATATAAGTCAATTTAATGATGACAGGTGTAAAGAGATTTTGACTTCCAACTTTTTTGTGGATAATTTAATTTACACAGGTAATAAATGTGATGAGCTCATAAATCTCTATCATTTAACATATGATAGAATGCAATCAGGAGGGTTTATACTTAGATCCTGGAACACTAATAATGACAAACTGAAAAAGGTTTTACAAGGTGATGAAGTATTGGTGGAACATGGTTGTGATCTGGAAAGAGTATTGGGTTATAAATATAATATAACAAATGATTCTATGCATGTTTCAGTTGTCACATTTGGTGATCATGCCAAAACTAAACGTCAATTACTTTCTGAGACGTCTAAAGTATTTGATCCTATAGGGTTGGTCTTGCCAGTTTCGATAAGAGGTAAATTATTAATAAGAAGTGTATGGGAAGCCAAATATGAATGGGATGATGAGTTGTCTGAAGAGCTGATTGGTGAATGGGAAAAATTAAAAAAGGATCTTCAATCCTTACCAGAAATAGCTTTTCCTAGGCAGGTAATAAATGAAGAGCATTCATATGGACTAAACATCTTTTGTGACAGTAGCTCAAAATGCTATGGCTTTGTAGCTTATAGTTCAAGTAATCATTCCAACCAACTTATATTTGCTAAGTCTAAAGTGGCTCCTATCAACCCCAAAAAAGCCTACAGCATTCCCACATTAGAATTATTAGCAGTTCTCTTGGCGCTTAAATGCTTGCCCACAATTTTAGAATCCTATACCAGTTTTGTATTTGAATATATCAACATAAGTGTAGATTCTCAGGTTGTAATTAATTGGGCGCTGTCTGGTGAAACCAAGGTTAAAAGTAAATACGTTAACAACAGAGTAAAGGATCTCAACTACCTTTTAAGTGACATAAAGAATAAATATAAGATTAATATAATGTTCCGTTATGTGCATACAACAGAAAACCCAGCAGATCTCTTAACTAGAGGGATTACTTATAATAAATTTTTAGAAAATTTAAATTTATGGTTTAATGGGCCATCTTGGTTAAACAAAAATCTACAAAACTGGCCTAAATTTCCACTATTATCTGTATCTCCTGAGTTAATGAATTTTTCTACTCTGAGTACTTTTGACAACAAGAACAATAATGAAATTATTGACATTAACAAATATTCATCTTTTGATAAAATAATGAACATCACTAAATATTTGTTCACCTTTATATGTAATATAACGAAAGGTGATCCTTATAAGAAATCATTAATGTATTGGGTCAAGAAGGTTCAAATTTCTTGTTTTACTAAAGAAATTGAGTATTTATTGAATAATGATAAAAAAGAAAAAATTCCAATATTAGTAGATAACCTAAATTTATTTTTGGACATGGAAGGTATATTAAGATCTAAGGGTCGCATTTCAAAATGTACATATTTTAATTATGATGTACATAATCCTATTGTATTATCTCGATTTCATTATTTTACAACATTGTTAATTTATAAATCTCACCAAAAAGTACAACACCTTGGTCTTGATTCCACACTAACACACATTAGGAATCAAGGGTTTTGGATCCCTAAAGGTAGAATAGCAGTTAAAAAGATTATACACAACTGCATGATTTGCAAGAAAATAAATGTCAGAGCATTTAAATATCCAAAATACACTGATGTCCCTAAACATCACATGCAGCTAATCACTCCATTTAAATTTGTAGGCATTGACTATACTGGTCATCTATTTGTAAAAACCACTAATAGCACCACACTCGACAAAATGTTTATATTAATTTTCACATGCCTGAATATACGAGCTATACACATAGAACTTGTGCCAGATATGAGTGTACCTAACTTTCTATTAGCATTCCAACGCTTCTGTAATCTTTATAACATCCCAGATTACATATACTCAGATAATGCTCGTACATTTGAAAAGGGTGCCAACATTTTGCAAAAGGCCTTAGAGTCTGATGAGTTTGTGAAGGAACTTCAATTAAATAACATACGACATGTAAAGGTGCCTGTATACGCTGCATGGTTTGCTAGTTTTTGGGAAAGACAAATAAAAACTCTGAAAAGCTGTATGTACAAGGTGATTGGGAGAGCTAAGTTGACATATTTTGAATTATTGACTACACTATCATTTATTAAAAATGCTGTCAACTCTAGACCCTTGACTTACCGATCTGAGTCCAACGATATTGATATTATAACACCTAATTCATTTCTAAGATTAAATTGTAACTCATCACTAATATTGAGGAGTGAGGAAGGAGATATATGGAAGGAAACTGACCAAGACACTCTAGAAAAAACCTTAGATACTCAAGAATCAATGTACACCCAATTTAAACAACTTTGGTATGAAGAGTATTTGCTTAGCTTGAGAGAATTTGGTCAAAAGCTGCATGAAACAACTTGGGAAGATAGAATAAAAGTAAATGATATAGTCCTGATCAAATCTACTATTAGACCAAGACCATTTTGGATGACAGGTAGAGTACTCGAATTGGTGATGGGGCATGACAGTAAAATTAGAACAGTGAAGATAAAACAGAGCAATGGCCAAATAGCATATCATGCTATCTGTAATCTCTATCCATTGGAATTGTCAATAACACATACCAAATTAACACCTTCTGACACCAATCAACAACCAAACCTAACTCAAAACAAAGCAAGTGTAAATATATCAGATAATTCTGGGATGGCATCAAACCGTCCCCAGAGAAAAGCTGCACAAAAATGTGCTCAATTTATAAAGGATAATCTTGATGATTTATAAACATTCAGATTGCAGATCTACAATCTGCAATTCTTTTTGGGGAGTGTGATAAAACTTTAATTAAAATTCCCCAATTATGATAAAATTTACCAAATAAAACAAAGTTAAATAAATATTATATAAAAATTACCTTTATTAAATTATTAAATAAAAATTTCCATGCATAACCGTATATATGGAAAAGAATAATATAAAAATGACGTCACAAACAAACGAACGCACGCAACAATTAAAATGACAACAGTTTGTTTTGTTTCGGAGCATTATGCATTGTCTTTGGTGAAATGTTCTAAAGGTTTAAGTTATGTTAAAAAGTGTTAGCTTAAACTGGTGATTTTGGTTAAATTAATTATTATTATTGAATCTAGAATCTACTTATACAAACTGACTTGTAAAAGCGGTTTTCCTCAAACAATTTGTTTGAAAGGAAAGATTCATGGTGTTGTGTATGTAGGTAACCTATACTTAATATTTAGTGGAGCTCTTCTATGTATTATAATAGGGTTATTTTATGCATAGCATTATTGTCAAATGGTCAAGGTAAGAACTTTCTTTTCAAGCAATTTTAATTTATAGCATCATTATATACAACAACAGTGGTTGGAGCTGGCCTAATTAAGGCTAATTTCAACATATTTCAAACAAATTGTGCCGGTGATTGCTTTCAAGCCGATTGAACCTGACCTATTAGATAGATGAGAAACGGGACAGTTACATCCGTAAGAACCGGAATAATCGCTGGCGATATTTTCCATGTTTTTTTTTCTTTGTGGAGAATGAAAGATGTATTAATCGTTAGTTTTTTATTGATAAAAAAAAAATATTTATAGTTTTAGAGCAAATTAATTTTTTGAAAAATATTTATTATCGGCTTTGAAATGGATATTACTCCGTTGTCGCTGTTATTCGCTAAGTGATGTTCCCTATATTTTTGCTGAAGCGATTTCGGCATGGACTGAAAAAACCTTTTTGATTCCATTCCGAATAGTAAAATATGGGTGCGAAACGACTGCTGCTGCTGCTGCGGCTGCTTCTCTCGAGGCTCGACGTGATCCCCGACGCTCGTACCAACGGCAGTAGCGAATCTTTCGTCATCGTCGTCGTCTTCGTCGTGCTCGGCGATGTGAAATAAAATACTTTCGACAGCGAGAGAAAATATTTTTAACATTTGGCAAAAATGAGCGTTGAACGCGATGCATCTCCCACTATCGACGTACCTTCGCACGAACGTTTTCTCGTCAGTAAAGTCTAAACAGCCCGATATTCTTTTGAAAAAACTCTCGTTGGAAAAACTTTTTTCGTTGTCGTCGTTGTAAAGAAACACCGCCTCTACTTTGATTCTACTGTTACTCGAACGTTCCACGGA
>JABUQX010000202.1:0-7500 GCA_015478945.1 Trachelipus rathkii
AAAAGAGAGATTGGTGCAATTAAATCGTTGGTGTATGTAAAGGGACTAAGTCTTGAGTGCTCTAATGGTCTTACATGAGGGTAATTTGTTAACTGTGTTAATGTATAGTAAGTGAGAACTATGTCTGGAATGAGAGGTAATGCTCTAAAGTACAGATGTGTTCAGATGGACCAATCTAAAGAGGAGTGTTAGGTGTGAGAAGAATTGATAAAATGAGGAATGAACGTATTATTAGAAGTTGCGTGGTGTGAAGAAAGGGGTAAAGGAGAGAATAAATGAAAGTACGCTTTGAGATGGTTTGGTCATGTGGAAAGGATGGATGAGAGTCGGTTGGTTAAACGAATGTATAGTGGTGATTTTGTGCTGGGAATCGACTGGCTGGGAAACCGAAGAAAAAAAGTGGATTGAGTCTATGGAGGAATGCTGAATGAGAAATGTGAGTAGATGCGCTTTTACATTCTTTCAAAAATCTACTGAATTCTAATGTTGCATTTTCTCTGATGGCTTCAAGTTTAGTTTTAACTAGATTCACTTCATTATATGCACTCACCAAATCAATAACGTGTGTCTGCAATCGTTTTGAAAGATTGTATGTTAAACTTAATAGTCTGTTTAAAACAAAAAAGGAAACCAGAAAAGATGCTCTATAAACATTGTTTAGAATTAAGGTAGCTTTTTCTGACTGATCTCCAACTTCACATTTTGTTTGTTCTAAAGCTGCTATTATCGGGTTTATCATCTCTTTAAATAATAAAACCGATTCGTGCCATTGGCACCAGCGAGTTTCGCAAACTTTTTTAATCTCTTCTTGCTACCCTTAGGAATAAGTTCTATTTTTTCTTCAAAATCTTTTGTCCTCTTAGCACTTAGAAAAAAAATGTACAACAATCTGATATTATTCCAATTGCACTTCGAATATTTTGAACTTTAGAAGCGTCTGTAAGGCATAAATTTAAGCAATACAAAAAGCAGTGAGTATAAATAGCTTTGTGACATTTTTCATTTATTTCTCTCTGAACACTCTTTAAGGCATGATCCAATTTTTTGCTGGGGGCTGGCCCCAGTTTTCACCCCACCTAAAAATGGACATAAAATTCGGAATTTTCAGCCGATTTTGACTATATAAACACCAAAATGTAGCTTTTTTTTGCCCTCTAAAACGTTGATTTCCGGTGTTTTTCTGTGACTGTAGTCATTCTTTCAGAATTTTCAATTTTTCAAAATCCATGTTTTTGACTATTTTCATATCAACTTTCAGATTTTTTTGCGAAATGACTTCAAACTTGAAATATGCATAGATGGGTCCATTACCTACAATAAATACGTATTACATTTTCGAATTTTTTAGTTTTGTGCTCAGCGTTGTCCAATTTCCAAACCCATTTTTTTTTTAATTTGAAAAGTGAAAAATTGACATTTTTTTTTTCTACCCATCCGATCAACATCAAATTTTCAGGGCTTGTATAGTCGGGCAAGATGCATCTTTTTTACTTAGATAATTTTTTTGTATACTCAATAGAAAATTTAAAAAAAAAATTTTCAAAAAAAAATATTTTCGAAATTTTTTAAAAAAATTTCTTTTGAGTATACACAAAAATTATCTAAGTAAAAAAGATGCATCTTGCCCGACTACATATGCCCTGAAAATTTCATCCACTTTACTTGAACAGAAAAAAAATTATCGCAATTTTTCATTTCAAAATTTAAAAAAAAATGGGTTTGGAAATTGGACAACGCTGAGCACAAAACTAAAAAATTCGAAAATGTAATACGTATTTATTGTAGGTAATGGACCCATCTATGCATATTTCAAGTTTGAAGTCATTTCGCAAAAAAATCTGAAAGTTGATTGAAAAAATGTCAAAACATGGATTTTGAAAAATTGAAAATTCTGAAAGAATGACTAGTCACAGAAAAACACCCGAAAACAACGTTTTAGAGGGCAAAAAAAGCTACATTTTGGTGTTTATATAGTCAAATCGACTGAAAATTTCGAATTTTATGTTCATTTTTAGGGGGGAGTGAAAATGGGGCTCAGCCCGAGCCAAAAATTGGATCTTTATGCCCTGAAATTGGAAATCCACTATTGCTGCTGGCAACGTAATACCCTTACGGGTAAACAAATATTAATTCAAGAAAAATCATTTACTGAGACGAAACACAAAAAATCTTTGACGGTAAGAGTATCAATATCAACGTAACACACACACAACGAAAATTGTTCCTCCTGGGACACATTGGTCGTCTCATCGGCTAAGACAGTTAAAAATTTACTTTTATTTATGTTTTGCACAATTTTACGTTGAATGAGATGCGCAAATGACTGAATTAGAGCATTTTGGACTGTGGAACTGGTATACATGGCATTTCTAGCACTAGTTTTTAAATGTTCTGAAAGAACATGGTCTCCAGCATTAGCACGATATCTTAAAAGACTCCGAAAATTGCCATCGTTTCCCACAGGCCAAGAGAGTTCGATTCGACCTGAGTCATGATGTCCACGTAACGATATATTTTGCTTACCACAGAATCGAATTGTTTCAGCAATTGGAATTAGCCGCTTTCTACTGTCTTCGGCCTCCCTTTTCTTCTGACTGTCAATCTGTTTGTGGATGCTCTCGATTTTTTCTTGAACCTGCTTTTCTACAGCAAATCTCTTTTCTACCGATTCTTTGTGATATTTAGTTGCCTCGTGTTTTTTGAAAGACTCAATGGCTTTCTTTAAGTTTGAATACGATCTCGAGACAAAAACACCCAATTCCTGGTGTTTTCCTTTACCTTTTTCTTTTGTTTCCAAAAACAATGCACAATTTGAGTAATAAACCCCAGCGTTTTTATCAGAGTAAGCTAACCACTTAATATCATCAAGCCACTTTCTTTGAAAATATCTTTCCCAACCTTTGCCTTCCTGAGCAGGAAATATATATTTTGAATCTGGTTTCCAGAGATATTTTAATATTTCCACTTTTTCCTTATTGCTAAATACCGTACCTATGAAATTGCCAATATCGTTGAGATGAACAATCCTTTCTGTATTCCTTGATTGCGCCTGACTTATAGACGCTTGGGAAGGAAAAACATCACCGTCTACTTGAGATTTTTCAGCTGCTATCGCAGTTACAGAAAAGTTCCAGGAGAAACTGATTCGAGTCCTAGAACCTCACTCTTTGAATAACAGAAATCTTTATTACCATATTGCTTACTTTTTTTGTGGAAAAAGTCTCTAATATCTGTTCTTCTTTTCATATATTTTTTTTTATTTTTTAAGTTGAACAACAACAAGAACAAAAAATGTTAAACACAAAGTGCAAAACTATAACTATTCACTAGCAACTTGATATTATACCCTTAAAACAATAGATCGATAGCTTTACACTGACACCACAATGTTATCTCATTACTAGGTAATGCTGAGAGAGAGAAAAATATATATATATATATATATATATATATATAATATATATATATATATATATATATATATATATATATATATATATATATATATATATATTATAATATATTATATATATATATATATATATATATATATATATATATATATATATATATTATAATTATCATTATTAAATATTATATAATTTAAAATATAAATTAATTTAAAAAAATATATATAATTATCTATATATTATATATATTAATATTAATATATATATATATATATATATATATATATATATATATATATATATATTATATATATATATATATATATATATATTATATATATATAATATATATATATATAATGATAAAATTATGCGTTTTGCCTCTTTTTTTGTAAAAACTTCCCCAAAGGGACTTACGAGTTTGTTCCTGATATCGACGATTATATAAAATAATTTAAGCCTCTGCACTTTATTTTTTATTAATGGATATGATCATGGGCCGTTTTAAGCATGGCCCCATGGGCCCGGGCCCAGGGCGGCAAATTATGGAAGGCGGCAAATTATGGAGGGCAGCAAATTCTGGATGGCGGAATATTTTTTTAAAAAAAACTTTTATTTATTTCTGTAGTGATATATATATATAATATATATATATATATATATTTATATATATATTTATATATATATTATAGACACAGGTATATATATATATATATATATATATATATAATATATATATATATATATATATATATATATATATATATATATTATATATATATATATATTATATATATATATATATATATATATATATATATATATATATATATATATATATATATATATATATTATATATATATATTATATATATTTTTTTATATATATTATATATATATATATATATATATATATATATATATATATATATATATATATATATATATATATATATATATATATATATATATATATATATATATATTATATTTTTTTTTCCTGCAAGTTTTCAGAAATATTATCTGGCAACTTTTTGAAAAGGAGAAAGGAAAATGAAGTGTTATCTAAAATACCAAGAGTAGACTCATTCTTTATCACAAAGACAAATGAATCTGTCGTGAGTGCGGATGAATCTGAAGTAATTTCAAAAGTCATTGATGATAACGATAACACGGGTAATCGTGAAACATATGCATCGACTTCTTACGTTACTGTCGAGAATAGTGATCAGGTAGACGAAGCACAAGACAAAGAAATCTTTATACCAAGCGATGATCCATTTTATTGGAAGGTTAGTGAAGCCACGCGAGACTACTTTGCAAAAAATGGGATTAATCAAAATTCAGACATAGATTTTTTTAATTCTAAGAGAATTTATCCAGATAAAAGTAGATTCTTAACAAAATCCTTGTTTGAACGAAAACTTTTGAATGGAGATGTTGTGAAACGTGACTATTTAGTGTACTCTAACAGTCAAGGATGCGTCTTTTGTGGTCCGTGTAAACTATTTGGAGGCGGTGTTGTATCTCAGTTTGTAACAGAAGGATTTAACGATTGGAAGCATGGCAATACAAGATTGACTGAACATGAAAATTTCGTTCGCCATCGTGATTGTATGTTGATGCTGAAGAGACTAAGTAATTCATTATGTAGAGTTGATAAGCAGCTGCTCTCTCAATTAGAAGAAGTAAAATACTGGAGAAATGTACTACAAAGAGATATTGCTGTTATTAAGAAACTTTCCTCACGGGGGTTACCATTCCGAGGCGATGATGAAATAGCTGGCTCTGTTCGAAATGGAAATTTTATGATGTGTCTGGAACTTATTGCAGAATTTGACCCTTTTTTACAAAATCACCTATCTCAATGTCAAAATTCTGGCAAAGGAAGCACTTCTTATTTATCACATAGCACTTACAAAGAACTTATCCAAATTATGGCTAGAAAGGTAATCAGTGAAATAGTGAAAGAAATTCAGGAAAGTAAGTATTTTTCTATTATTGTTGATTCCACTCCAGACATTACTCATAAAGATCAGCTGAGCTTTATCATCAGATATGTTAGCAAAGAAGGTACGCCTAAAGAACGCTTTTTAGGATTTATTAAAAATCCTGGTCATACAGGTAAAGAACTAGCGGAAACGGTGATGAGTTTTCTCAAAGCAAATGAATTAGACATAAGCAGTTGTCGGGGTCAAACGTATGATAATGCTGCTAATATGTCAGGAATATATTCTGGCCTGCAAGCAAGAATTAAAGAGGTCAACCATCTAGCATATTTCATACCATGTTCAGCTCATTCCCTTAATTTAGTGGAATCTAGCGCTGCCACATGTTGTAAACAGGCGGTTTCTTTTTTTGCTTTGCTTCAGAATCTTTATAATTTTTTCTCGGGCTCTACGCATCGTTGGGGTATCTTAGAATCTTTCTTCAAAGAATATACTGTCAAAACACTATGTGGGACAAGGTGCTCAGCTCGAGCAGAAGCTTGTAAAAGTCTAAACAAAGGTTTGGAAGCTATTGTTAAGGCTTTAAACTCTATATCTGAAGATAAAAATGAGAGACCAGTCATTCAGCAAGAGGCAAAGGGAATTTTGAAAATATTGAGTTCCTATGAAATATTCTTTATGTCTGTAATATGGGAACCAATACTTGAAAGATTTGATTCTGTAAATAAAAAATTGCAATCTGAAGATATGGATGTGGCCACCGTTATTAATTTGTATAACTCTCTGTGTAACTTAGTTAATAAAATTAGCTCATTAGAAACCTACGAAAATTGTGCCAAAGAAAATTGGAAAATCTTTACACAAAAAAGACATCAAGAATGTATCTAAACTAAGATCTGAGAAAGAAGAAAATTATCAAATATGCATTCTTCAAGCAAGCTTCAATACTATATTAGATAAACTGTCAACAGAATTAAATAGGCGAAGTTTTGCATACAGCAAATTTTCAGAAAAGTTTTTATTCTTATCAAATCTCACCGAAACCGACCCAGATGACATTCATAAATCAGCTAAATTATTACAAAAAATCTATCGATCCGACTTAGAAGATTTTGGAGCAGAATGCATTCATTTAAAATGTTTGCTTTTAGAAGAAGGTAATGCCAGTCAAACCTTATCCCAATTAAACAAATATTTATATACCAAAAGCCTTCATGATATATATCCAAATCCGAATATTGCATTAAAATTATTTTTATGTATTCCTGCGACAAACTGCTCAGCTGAAAGATCATTCTCCACACTTAGAAGGGTTAAAAATTATTTACGTTCGTCCCAGTCCCAACAGCGTTTAGTTCATCTTGCTGTACTTGTTATTGAAAATGATTTCACCGTAAAATTAGATTACGAAGATATTATTGACAAATTTGCTAACGAAAAGGCAAGACGAAAACCTGTAATGAATCATTAATTTGACATGTAGATGTAATAATGTAAGTATTGATATATATATATATATATATATATATATATATATATATATATATATATTATATATATATATATATATAATATATATATATATATATATATATATATATATATATATATATATATATATATATATATATATATTATATATATATATATATTTTATATATATATATAAAAATATATATATATATATATTATATATATATATATATATAAATATATATATATATATATATATATATATATATATATATATATATATATATATATATATATATATTGTCAATATATGTGTATATATATATATATATATTATATTATATATATTATATATATATATATTATATATTAATATATATATATAATATATATATTATAGGGGGCGTAAAAATTTTTTGGGCCATGGCGCTAGAGGGTTAAAATGCGGGCTGGATATGAATACTTAAAAAATTTTAAAGTATCTAAAAATTTCGGGGGCCATGGCCCCCTGGCCCCCCTGGATACGCCACTGTATATATCGTTTAAAATACATATATATATATATAATAGTATATATATATATACTTATATATATAATATAAATATATATATATATATATGCATTTTATGGAAAAATAAAAATGTGTCAAAATCAAAATTAAAATAGT
>JABUQX010000202.1:17500-28327 GCA_015478945.1 Trachelipus rathkii
TCCTCTCTCATGCTCTCTCTCCCTCTCTCTCTCTCTTCTCTCCGTCTCTCTCTCTCTCTCTCTCTCTCTCTCTCTCTTAATCTTTCGAAAAATCTCTCTTGAACTTGATTTACACATTGAAACAAAATTTGAAAAATTAAGCACTAATATGCAACATATTATTATTATTATTATTATTATTATTATTATTATTATTATTATTATTATTATCTTTTATCGTTTATTTTTATATTAATTATTATTATTTTTTATTATTATTATTATTATTATTATTATTATTATTATTATTATTATTATTATTATTATTATTATTATTATTATTATTATTATTATTATTATTATTATTATTATTACCTAATCTTCATTCAAAAATCTTTTCAGTTCATAAATCTAATTTTGATTATTTAATTAATTATTATAAAAATAAGTAAATTGTCTTTTGCTTGAATAAATTCCATTTCATTTATTGACTGACTAATTTTATTATAAGAAAATAAAAATAATTATAAAATAAATAATAGAGAATGGAAAAAAATAGAAAATATCTTGTGTAATAAATAAATAAATATTTACTCTAATTTGTAAGAAAATAAATAAATGTTACCCATTTTTTTAAAATATTAATTGTTATTTAAAAATACTTTTATTTTGTAAAGATAACAGTAAATTTTTTAATAATTTTTAATGAAATATAATAAATAACGGATAGTAATTTTCATAAAATATTTCTTGTATAGTTTAGAAAAGCCAATGATACTCTTTTTGTTGAAAAATAAATTTCTGATAAAGTTAAAAAATCAACTGGTGATTATTCATTGTAAGATTGACGTATTTGAATTTGCTCACCCTTCATAAAGATCTATAGTTAGTATAAATTAGTGGTTAGTTTAGCTCCGGAAATCTCGTCTCTTGCTTTAGAAGGTCTCCGAGTGGATTTCAACTTCAACTAAATCTCCAGAACGAAGCGCACCGAAAATTCCGTCTCCAGCTCAGCTCTAAGTCCACCGTTCAATAAATTCTCTTATCCTTCAAGGGAAAAAGGCCATAGTTTACATAAAAGATGGTGTGTAAAACAAGTACCTTTTGCACACTGTTTGAAAGTGTGAAGTTGAACTAAGTGGTGAAATGGAAGAAGGAAGATAGACTTTACCAGTTGAATACATGTAAGAATGAGCATAGTGGTTGAAGTCTAGTGGTTAAGAAGAGATGGATAGAATGGATGGGTATATGATTGTTTTTAGTTCAAATACTAGTTCCCATTGTAATAGTAATAATATAAGGAAAGTGAAGTACAGATCAAAGGATTGAAAGAGGTTTGCTAGTGCTATTGAAAGCTTGAGAAATGATAAGTTTAAAAGCATTATACAGACTCCACCTTACCAAGGAGAGCAGAATGTGTGTAACCACTTAAAATTGAGAGGCATATTCCAAACAAAGGCGAATGATGCTCCTATACAGATCAAAGCAGCTGCAGAATTTGGTAAGATAGAGTTCTTGGAATATTTCTAGCAATCTAGCCACTTAGAGGTACTAGTCAGAAGACACAATGTGATATATATATATATATATATATATATATATATATATATATATATATATATATATATATATATATATATATATATATATATGATTTTTATATATATATTTATATATATATAATATATATACTCTGTTGTTATTATTATTACTCGTTTTTTCTAGATTGGTAGGAAATGATGTATATATTAATTTTCCGTGATAAATTTTGCGTTAAATGATGCTAAATATGAAAAAATAGGCTTCTAAATTTCCTATTTATAACATATGACTACAGACATAATTATCAATTATAGCGATATCACCGTTATTCAAAAAACTTAAATTAAATGATTGAATTCATTTGCATAGAAAGAAAATGGTAAAAAATATTCGAAAAATGAGACTGACAAAAGTTATGAAGTATCCAATTTACCTCTTTATAGCCTATTTAAGGTTAGATACTTCTTTTCTTATTTTTTTTTTATAGAGTACGTTTTCAATAATTTTTCCGAACTCGCATTTCGGAGGTTGGCAATCACATTTAGGAGGTTGGCACTCACATTTCGGAGGTTGGCAATCACATTTAGGAGGTTGGCACTCACATTTCGGAGGTTGGCACTCACATTTAGGAGGTTGGCACTCACATTTCGGAGGTTGGGGAGCAGAAACCAAATGGACAAATGTTCGTGTGCCATGCATTCATTTAACCATTAAAAATTTGTGCCAATGTCATTTCTTAGCGATGTAGCAGAAAGAAAAACAAAAAATAAAATAACCGATTGCTATAACAATAGGTCCTCCCATATATATATATATATATATATATATATATATATATATATATATATATATATATATATATATATATATATATATATATATATATATATATATATATATATATATATTTTTTTATTACTCACTATATATATATATATATATATATATATATATATATATATATATATATATATATATATATATATAGGCCTGTATTTATGTTTTAAGACTCCATCAGTTTTGTTTTTTTTTTTTTTAACATATTGCTAGTATATGATATAACAATGAATTTCAGTGGTGATGGACGTATGGTCCAAAAGTTCGATGTATTTACGAATAATTATTTAAAAATGCGTTATATCATAATTTTAAAAGTAAAAATATCTCAAAAAGAAGTACGACACTTACAGAAAAACCAATTACATATTTGAAATCAGCGTATAAAGCTTATTACAAAAATGTAAAAAGCAAAAAAAAAAAAATAAATGAAATATCTCGAAAAGTACGACACTTACAGAAAAACCAATTACATATTTGGAATCAGCGTGTAAGCTTATTGTAATATTACAAAAATGTAAAAAGAAAATAATAAAAAATTTAATAAAAAAAAAAAAATTAGGGGCTCGAGCCGACGGTGGGCTAAGAGGGGGGACGTTTTCCGCCACCACCCGTAGAAGGGGCGGAGGAACGCGACACCAAATACCAAAGAGCGAGTTCGGGGCCTCCCGGAGAGAAAGGTAAAGTCCCCCCCCTGTCGTTCCCCCGGAAGGCCGAGAGACCCCGACTCCTGCCATCTTTGCGGTTTACCCTTGGGTATTCCTTTAGTTAAAAAAAAAAAAAAAAATTAAAACTGACGGAGTCGTAAAACGTAACTGGTCCTATATATTTTTGAATCATGTTTTTCACCCCTTAAATTGACTGTTAGGATCATATACTAGAAATATATATAAAAAAAAAAAAAAAAAAAAATCAAAACTGACGGAGTCTTAAAACATATAAAGTTCTATATATATATATATATATATATATATATATATATATATATATATATATATATATATATATATGTTCTCTATATATATATATATATATATATATATATATATATATATATATATATATATATATATATATATATATATATATGATAACTATTTGATTAAGTAAAAAAAAAATTTTTTAACAAATTTAAATAATGAATTGCAATTTTAAATCAGGCCTAAATTAATTTGAAAAATTTGGTTAAAATAGTAAATAAATTGAACTACAAATTTATTTTTCAAAAACGAATCTATTTTTAAATCGCTTCAAACATTTATTGTTAATCATTACAAAAATCTCTCTTGAACTTTTTTACACATTGAAACAAAATTTGAAAAATTAAATACTAATATGCAACACAACATTGCATTATTATTATTATTATTATTATTATTATTATTATTATTATTATTATTATTATTATTATTATTATTATTATTATTATTATTATTATTATTATTATTATTATTATTTTATTATTATTTTATTATTATTATTTTCAAATAGAGATTCGATGCTATTGCCAAAAATTAATTAAATGATTTTAATTTTTGAATAAAATATTTTTAAATAATTTCTTAAAAAATAAGAAACTAAAACAAAAATAGACAAATATCGAAATTCCAAAATTTGAAATTTTTAAATTAGAAAAAAATTGTTATCGTTAAATTTGAAAAACAGTTTAAATTTATAAAACAAATTTAATTTAGAAAATTATTTGCAGTAATTTTAAAATAACATTTAAAATTTTATTGAATAATCAAAAACTATTTAAAAACATTTTGTTATATAATTAGTAATATGCCAATAAGACTAAAAATTCACTTTGTACAATTTTTGATGGTTTTAAAAAAAAATTATATATATATATATATATATATATATATATATATATATATATATATATATATATATATATATATATATATATATATATATATATAACAATAAATATATATATATATATATATATATATATATATATATATATATATATATATATATATATATATATATATATATATATATATATATATATATATTTTTATATATATACACATATATATATATATATATATTTATTTATATATATATATCTACCATCTCCCATATAACTACTGCTATATATATATATATAATTATATATATATATATATATTCTATATACTATATATATATATATATATATATAACTTTTTACTACGGAGACACGGGAATATTGTAAATTATTAAATTTACAGTATATGAAAAGAAAGTTTAAATAAAAATAAACATTTTAAGGTGCGAGCATTAGTTTTATAGAAAGTTTTTAAAAAAATTTTGTTGCTTATGTTGGGACTAGTTTGTTGCGCGTCATTCTTAATCCAATAAAATGTATTGAAAATAGAAGGGTGTGGAGCGGTCATTGTGTGAAACGTAAAAGAAAATGATATTTTAAGGCCAACTAAACCTTTTTATATAATGTACGTTATGATTTTTAATTGGTCATTTTTTTTTTAAATAAAATAAAAGTAAGATATGTAACCTTTTTTTTAAATATTGTTGTATGTTTTATCAGCTGTGACCATAAGTATTGTTTTAAAGTTAGTAAACATTAGTAAAAGGGTATTCCTAACTTATCCTAACCTAACCTCATTTCACCCCTAGAAAATCTATTTATGTACCATAGAGGCTACTTGCGAAATTTTGGGGGATCTGACCTGCCGTTCCGTGTCTCCGTTAAATAACTTTCTATATATATATATATATATATATATATATATATATATATATATATATATATATATATATATATATATATATATATATATATATATATATATATATATATATATATATATATATATATATATATATGGTGAAACTAAAGAAGTTACCTCGAAAACTAAGATAGGTACAAGAAAACTGATCACATATATGGAACCAGCGTATGAAATTTGTATGGAAAATGAAAAAAAAAATTTTTATTTTTTAAAATTTTTTTTTTATATATCTCAAAACTACGATAGGTACAACAAAACTAATAACATATTTAGAATCAGCGTATGAAATGTATGAAAAAAGATTTTTAACTAAAGAATACCCCAGGGTAAACCGCAAAGATGCAAAAGTCGGTCTCTCGGCCCCGGGGGACGACGGGGTAGGACTATTTCCCCCCCCCCCTCCGGGGAGGGTCTCCGGAACTCCCGCTCTTTAGTATTTGGGTGTCGCGGGGGTTCCTACCCCCTCCCGGGGTATGGAAAACGTCCCCCTCTGTCCCCCGTCGGCTCGAGCCTAAAAATTTTATACGCTGATTCCATATATGTTATTAGTTTTTTTCTATCGTAGTTTTGAAGATATAAAAAAAAAAAAAAGTAATTTTTTTCATTCCATCTTATACAAAAGCGACTTCACGGCACTACAGTTTTCAGTATCATCTGGGTAACTGGCAGTTTGGCTTTACTGCTATATATATATATATATATATATATATATATCTTTCTATATATATATATATATATATATATATATATATATATATATATATATATATATATATATATATATATATATATATATATATATATATATATATATATATGTGTGTATATGTGTATATATAAATATATATATGTGTATATATAAATGGACCTGGTACAGGTGGAATAGTATTGTTGAGGACTACACGGATAAGTCGATGATTGACCTTATACTAATTAACAACAGGAAGGTGGTAAGAGACGTGAAAAGTATACCATCAGTGTCGCTTGATTCGGACCATCGTTTGGTGGTGGGGATATTAAATCTCAAAACCCCGTTACCAACGAAGATGGTAACGAGAGAGAGGATAGCAGTGGAGAGATTAAAGGAGGATGAAGTGAAAAGGGTTTTTGTAGAAAGAGTCCGTGATATTATACCAGAGGAAGAAGAGAATGTTGTAGATGTAGAAGGAGAGTGGGAGTATTTTAAAGAAAAAATGAAAACATGTGCGAGAGATACGCTGGGGGTAAAAAGAACGGGTTCCAGAAAGAAAAAGACTGCGTGGTGGACAGATGAAGTTGCACGTGCAGTAAAGGAAAAAAATAAAAAGTTTAGAGCGTGGATGAAAAGAAGATCCCCTGAGACAAGAGCGGAATATGTGGTAAATAGAAATGAGGCTGAGACCATAAAAAGGAGAGCGATGGAGCAAGCGTGGGAGAGGATCGGTGAACAACTGAGACAGGATATGGGTGGAACTAAGAAATTAATATATAACATGGCAAAAAACCTACGAGGACAGGAGTCGACTGTTGCACACTCAGTAAAGGATAAGGCAGGTAGGCTGAGAGTGGACCCTGATGAGATCAGCGACAGGTGGGGAGAGTACTTTTCAGAGTTATATAATCAGGAGGAAGGAGAAGAGAACCTTCCGGAACGCAGAGAGGAACAGCTCCGAATAAACGTGGATGAGGGTGCGATAACAATGGAAGAGTTGGAGATGGCAATGGGGAATATGAAAAATGGGAAGAGTCCAGGATGTGATGGGCTGCCGGTGGAGATAATGCGATGTGAGGAGGTCATGCGATGGATGTTGAAGATGTTTAATGATTTCTGGAGAGTGGAGAGAGTACCTGCGGAGTGGGGCAGGGCGATAGTATGCCCGGTGTTCAAAAAGGGAGATAGGGGCGACTGTTCCAATTATAGGGGCATATCGTTGCTGCCGCATGCCATGAAGTTATATGAAAGGATATTGGAGAAAAGGCTCAGGACGGGAGTCGAAGACAAGCTGAATGAAGCACAGTATGGATTCAGGCCCGGACGAGGTACCGCGGATCTGATATTTTCTCTGAAGATGATGATAGAGAAGAGCTGGGAGTGGGATAAGGAAATGTATATGGCTTTTGTGGATTTAGAGAAGGCATTTGACAGTGTACCTAGGGTAAAACTTTGGGAGACTCTCGAGGATCGTTACTACCAGATAGAACCCAAGTTGATTAGAGTGATAAGGGGACTTTACACAGTAAGTGAAAGTGCCGTCAGGACAGCGTATGGGATAGGACAGTGGTTTGGAGTGAAGACAGGTGTTAGACAGGGAGGAGTGTTGTCACCATTGTTGTTCATCCTGTATATGGACAAGTGTATGCGAGAGATTGGTGTAGAGGAGGAGGAGATTGTTGTAATGGCATATGCGGACGATATTGCTCTGGTTGCAAGAGACAGGGAGACGTTACAGAGAGTACTGATCAGATGGGAGGAGGTGCTGCGACGGAGGGGATTGAAGATGAATATGAGCAAGACTGAAGTGATGAAGATAGCTAGGGTAGGAGAGAACTTAAACATAGAGATCGGTGGGGAAAGAATAAAAGATGCGAGGAACTTTAAGTATTTGGGAGTTACGGTAAACAGCAGTGGAATGATGGAGGGTGAAATAGAGGAAAGAATAATGAACTACTCTAGAGGAGTTGGTCAGTTGTATCCCTTGCTGAGAAACAGACATGTGACGAGACAGGTTAAAACACTTATTTATACCACGATTCTGAGACCGGTACTTTTGTTTGGGTCGGAGTCGTGGACACTTACAACTAGAACAAGGAGTAAGATCGTGGCGGCGGAGATGAGGGTGTTGAGGTTGATAGTGGGGGTGACCAGAAGAGAGAGAAGAAGGAATACTGAGATAAGAGAGGAGTTGGGGGTCGAGGCGGTGGAGGATTTGATCGAGAGACAACAACTGAGATGGTATGGACACATCAGAAGGATGGATGAAGATAGATACCCGGCCAGATTTTATGCATGGCAGCCTGCAGGTAGAAGACCGGCGGGACGACCAAGGAAAAGATGGAAGGATGGAGTGGCGGCGGCTGTGGCGAAGAGAGGATGGACGCTGGATCAGGTGGAGGAACATCGACTGTACGAAGAGAGGGTCCTGTGGAGAAGCATTGCAAACGACAGGGGATGACCCTACACGGAGGCGCTTGGTGAGAAAGGTGAGAATATATATATATATATATATATATATATATATATATATATATATATATATATATATATATATATATATATATATATATATATATATATATATATAATTATTGATAAAACAACCTGCTGCCTGTAGATGCCGGAGTATTCCTATCTCAAAAGTTTTCTTTAATTTAAAGTTGATTCCATGGTTAACTATAATATTTCAATTTGTTCTTTTTCTTCCAATATTCTAAAGTATTTCAATAATTTCTTTATTTTATCTATTATAATATACAGTACTGGCACAATTATTATGGATTTTTCAAAAAATTTCAAATTTTCAACAAAATGGTCAACAAAATGTATTTAAATTATTGCAATCATTTTATTTTTATACAATAGCACCGAACAACTATTAAACATTAATTTTTAGAGACTTTTAGTCTAATATTCGAGTAAATCTGGCAACACTGTAGAAATAACTTGGACCCACGTGTATTAGTCCGCGCACGAGATTTTGACGAAATCATTCTGTGTATTAGTTTGGCTTTGTGAAGTTGAATTTTCTGCCTCTTATAGACTTTTAATTTTTATTTTTGCAGTAATATGTATTGTTCCCAGATGTGATTTATAAAAATAGACTTTGTCTTTATATTTTTTAACAAATCTATGCTATTTAGAAACTTTAGAAAATGGGTAAATTTAAGGACTTGAGTCCACGCAAAGTTGGACAAATAAATGTTCTATTAAGTGTAGGTACGCTAAAACAGAAAGAAATAGCCAAAAAATTGAATGTATCAACTCAATCAGTTAGCAATATTAAAAAGAAAATGGAAAACAGTCAAAATTTGAACTCGAGTAGGGTTGGAAAATGTGGTCGGAAACGTAAAACAACTCCTAGAATGGATAGAAAGATAATAAAAGAGGCTCTTCTTAACAGAAGATTAACTTGCAAACAGATTTCTTTTCAACTGGCTGCGGAGGGTGTTATTCTTGCCCGAAGAACAGTGAACAAGAGGCTTTTGGAAGTTGGATTGAAAGCGTATCGCCCGAGAAAGAAGCCTCGACTTACAGAGATGATGATGAAGACACGTTATGCCTGGGCTAAGAACCATGTTGAGTGGACTTCCGAGCAATGGGAAAAGGTAAGAATGACACATCTATAGTTAACTTGTATTGGACAAAAGATCATTAATTATTATTAGAAGTTGTGGTGCATAAAAATAATTTATTAGTGGATATAGGAATATTTTCTGTTACAGTATCTGTGACAGTATTTTTTTTAACTGTACTGTATATTATTTATATTCATGTAGGTAGTTAGTTCTCTTGACTGTATGAACTGTATATTTTCTTTTTTCATGTAGGTAGTCTTCTCTGACGAATCAACCATCGCAGTACTTGATGACCGTGTTCAGACTGTTCGAAGACGAGCTGGTGAAGAATTTTTAGCTCAATGTCTGAAGAAAACAATAAAATTTCCAACAAAAATCATGGTGTGGGGAGCTATTTCTGTGCATGGAACAAGCCGTTTACACATTGTTGATGGAACCATGGACCAATTTAAGTACATAGAGGTACTTAAAGGTCGTTTGTTACCTCAAATAAGGGAATGGTATGGTGAAAGTCCTTGGATATTTCAACAAGACTCTGCTCCATGCCATACTGCAAAATCGGTGAAGAAATGGTGCACAGAAAATGGCGTTCAGGTGCTCCCATGGGCTGGAAATTCTCCAGACATGAATCCTATAGAGAGTTTATGGTGCATACTCAAGGATGAAATACATAAACAGCCCATTACGACCAAACAACAACTTATAGAACGTCTTATTGAAGTTTGGTTTCGATCTCCGCGAATTCAAGAAATGTGCAGAACTTTGATCACTGGCATGCCAAGACGTGTTAAAGCACTTATTCATGCAAAAGGTGGCCAAACTGCTTATTAAACAATATATCATATACAACACCATCATATAGCACCCAAATAAATGTTTTTTTTATCAATTAACTTTATTTTTTTTACCCTTTTGTTGAAAATTTGAAATTTTTTGAAAAATCCATAATAATTGTGCCAGTACTGTATATTCATTGTTATAAAATTATTGTTATTTATGTAGAGTATTTTAAACATATTATTTTTAAACAATATTTATAACGTTTTTTATACTCTAAATTCACAGACAATATTCGCTATTCGATTTGAACACGAACAGTCACCAATTTTAATGGATTAAAAAAAGCATTATATAATAGCGATTATTCTTATATTATTTGTTTCAATTTTGCATAATCTTTTATATTTATAATGTAATATTTTCATTCATTTGACCAATTTTCGCAAAAAAATAAGAGAATTTTATTGTAACATTATAAAATTTGTAAAAGATCGATCGTTTCTATAATGTTAACTCGTGCTAAGCACAAGCAGCACGACTGTAAGAGTCGCCTTTGATATATATATATATATATATATATATATATATATATATATATATATAATATATATATATATATATATATATATATATATATATATATATATAGACAAATAATATATATATACTC
>JABUQX010000203.1:7500-12500 GCA_015478945.1 Trachelipus rathkii
AAGGGTTTTACCCCCCAAAAGGGGGCGGAGCCCCTCAAAGGGGGTTTTTGGTTCCTAGAAGGCTTTAAATAATCGCAGAAGACTGAAACTTGGAGGCTGGGTAGAGGAGTTGGAGTCGGAGAAGACGGAGTTGGAGTCTGGTTCGGATTCGGAGTCTAGAGACCCCCAGAGGGGGGTCCCCAGTTGAAAAAAGAAGAAATGCATGGAATGCAAAACAGAGGGAGAAGAAGAAGAAGAGAGGAATGAGGAAGGAGGAAGGAAGAAGAATGAGGAAGGAGGAGTAGGAGAAGGATTCAGAGTCGGTACCGACACCGGTGCTGGAGCCGGTGCGGTTCCTAGTTAGTAAACATTCGTTTAATAATACAATTTCGTTACTGTTCACATAACTGATTCTGTTCTATCATGTACATATCGTCAATTGCATTGCATCTTGCAAAGATAACCCGTCTTTCTAAATGTTGAAGACTGACATTTATATTTTCAAATCTCATTTTCTTTTTATAAACGCTAACTAATATAATTTTTTTCCTTAAATTGAAACATGCATATATTGTTTGCTTTTTTTTATGTTTTTATTTTACATTTATACTTTGTGTTTAATTTTATTTTTTAATTTTTATTTATTTTTAGTTTTATTTTTTTAAATTTTTTTCTAACTATTTTTATTTTACATTTTTACTTTGTTTTATTTTTTTTTTTTTTTTCTAACTATTTTTATTTATTTTTACTTTGTGTTTAATTTTTTTTTTTTTTTATTTTAATTTTACTTATTTAAATTTATTTTTCAAACTTTATTTTTGTAAGTTTTAATTTGCATTTATACTTTGTTTTTTTTTTATTTTAATTTTTTATTTTTTAATTTTTATATTTTTTAATTTTTCTAACTTCATTTTTTTTTTGTAAGTTTTATTTTACGTTTATACTTTGTGTTTAATTTTTATTTTAATTTTTTTTTATTTTAACTTTTTTTTTTTATAATTTTTATTTAAATTTATTTTTTAACTTTTTTTTTTTTTTTTATAAGTTTAATTATTTTGTTTTATTTTTACTATAAAAATTTATTTATTTTGTTTTATTTGCTTTAAACATTTTGTTTTTACTAAAAAAATTTAAACTTTTTATGTTTATAACTTTAAAAAATTTGCATTTTTACATACCTTAAAGCAGTAAATCAGTAAATCAGTAAATCAAATCACCCTCCCCACTCCACCCTTGATCTATTGATCTATTGATCTATTGATCTATTGATCTATTGATCTATTGATTAAAGTCATATTTTGTACAACATAACATAAAAACTTTTATTTATTTTGTTTTGTTTTCTTTAAACATTATGTTTTTACTAAAATTTTATTCTTTTTATGTTTATAACTTAAAAAATTTGCATTTTTACATACCTTAAAGCAGTAAATCAGTAAATCAGTAAATCAAACTGCCCTCCATACCCTCCTACCCATCCATGATCTATTGATCTATTGATCTATTGATCTATTGATTCAAGTCATATTTTGTATAATATAACACAAAACTTTTATTTATTTTTGTTTTGTTTCTTTAAAAATTATGTTTTTACTATAAAAATTTATTTATTTTGTTTTATTTGCTTTAAACATTTTGTTTTAACTAAAATTTATTCTTTTTATGTTTATAACTTAAAAAATTTGCATTTTTACATACCTTAAAGCAGTAAATCAGTAAATCAGTAAATCAAACTGCTCTCCATACCCTCCTACCCATCCATGATCTATTGATCTATTGATCTATTGATTCAAGTCATATTTTGTATAATATAACAAAACTTTTATTTATTTTGTTTTATTTTCTTTAAACATTTTGTTTTTACTAAAAAAATTATTCTTTTTATGTTTATAACTTAAAAAATTTGCATTTTTACATACCTTAAAGCAGTAAATCAGTAAATCAGTAAATCAGTAAATCAGTAAATCAAACTGCCCTTCATACCCCCTACACTTCCATGATCTATTGATCTATTGACCTATTGAGCTATTGATCTATTGATCTATTGATTCAAGTCATATTTTGTATAACATATCTCAAAAACTTTTATTTATTTTGTTTATAACTTTAAACATTATGTTTTTACTATAAAAATTTATTTATTTTGTTTTATTTGCTTTAAACATTTTGTTTTTACTAAAAAATTTATTCTTTTTATGTTTATAACTTAAAAAAATTTGCATTTTTACATACCTTAAAGCAGTAAATCAGTAAATCAGTAAATCAAACTGCCCTTCATACCCCCCCTACACTTCCATGATCTATTGATCTATTGATCTATTGATTCATGTCATGTTTTGTATAACATATCTCAAAAGCTTTTATTTATTTTTGCTTATTCTGTTTAAAACATTTTGTTTTAACTAAAAAATTTATTCTTTTTATGTTTATAACTTAAAAATTTGCATTTTTACATACCCTAAAGCAGTAAATCAGTAAATCAGTAAATCAAACTGCCCTTCATACCCCCTACACTTCCATGATCTATTGATCTATTGATCTATTGATTCATGTCATGTTTTGTATAACATAACACAAAAACTTTTATTTATTTTTGTTTTGTTTCTTTAAACATTTTGTTTTTACTAAAAAAAATTATTCTATTTTGTATTTTGTTTCAAATATTTTGTTTTAACTAAAATTTCTTTCATGTTTATAACTTAAAAAATTTATTTTTACATACCTTAAAGCAGTAAATCAGTAAATCAGTTAATCAAACTACCATCCAGCCACCCTCCTACTCTTCCATGATCTATTGATCTATTGATCTAGTGATCTATTGATTCAAGTCATATTTTGTATAACATATCTCAAAAACTTTTATTTATTTTTGTTTTGTTTTCTTTAAACATTATGTTTTTACTATAAAAATTTATTTATTTTGTTTTGTTTTCTTTAAACATTTTGTTTTTACTAAAAAATTTATTCTTTTTATGTTTATAACTTAAAATATTTGTATTTTTACATACCCTAAAGCAGTAAATCAGTAAATCAGTAAATCAAACTGCTAGCCAGCCACCTTCCTATCCTTCCATGATCTATTGATCTATTGATCTATTGATCTATTGATTCAAGTCATATTTTGTATAACATAACACAAAAACTTTTATTTATTTTGTTTTGTTTCTTTAAACATTTTGTTTTTACTAAAAAATTTATTTATTTTGTTTTGTTTCTTTAAACATTTTGTTTTTACTAAAAAATTTATTCTTTTTATGTTTATAACTTAAAAATTTGTATTTTTACATACCCTAAAGCAGTAAATCAGTAAATCAGTTAATCAAACTGCCCTCCATCCACACTCCTACCCTTCCATGATCTATTGATCTATTGATCTATTGAGCTATTGATCTATTGATCTATTGATTCATGTCATATTTTGTATAACATAACACAAAACCTTTTATTTATTTTGTTTTGTTTTCTTTAAACATTATGTTTTTACTATAAAAATTTATTTATTTTGTTTTATTTGCTTTAAACATTTTGTTTTTACTAAAAAATTTATTCTTTTTATGTTTATAACTTAAAAAAATTACGTTTTTACATACCTTAAAGCAGTAAATCAGTAAATCAGTTAATCAAACTACCATCCAGCCACCCTCACACCCTTCCATGATCTATTGATCTATTGATCTATTGATTCAAGTCATATTTTGTATAACATAACACAAAACCTTTTATTTATTTTGTTTTGTTTTCTTTAAACATTATGTTTTTACTATAAAAATTTATTTATTTTGTTTTATTGGCTTTAAACATTTTGTTTTTACTAAAAAATTTATTCTTTTTATGTTTATAACTTAAAAATTTTGCATTTTACATACCCTAAAGCAGTAAATCAGTAAATCAGTTAATCAAACTGTATCCAGCCACCCTCACACCCTTCCATGATCTATTGATCTATTGATCTATTGATCCAAGTCATATTTTGTATAACATAATACAAAAACTTTTATTTATTTTTGTTTTGTTTCTTTAAACATTTTGTTTTTACTAAAAAAAATTATGCTTTTCATGTTTATAACTTAAAAAATTTACATTTTTACATACCCTAAAGCAGTAAATCAGTAAATCAGTAAATCAAACTGTCATCCTACCCATTCGTGATCCATTGATCTATTGATCTATTGATCTATTGATCTATTGATTCAAGTCACATTTTATATAACATAACACAAAAACTTTTATTTATTTTTGTTTTGTTTCTTTACACATTTTGTTTTTACTAAAAAATTTGTTCTTTTTATGTTTATAACTTAAAAAAATTTGCATTTTTACATACCTTAAAGCAATAAATCAGTAAATCAGTAAATCAAACTGTATCCAGCCATCCTCCTACCCTTCCATGATCTATTGATCTATTGATCTATTGATTCAAGTCATATTTTGTATAACATAACACAAAAACTTTTATTTATTTTTGTTTTGTTTCTTTAAACATTTTGTTTTTACTAAAAAATTTATTCTTTTTATGTTTATAACTTAAAAAATTTGCATTTTTACATACCTTAAAGCAGTAAATCAGTAAATCAGTAAATCAAACTGCCATCCTACCCATTCGTGATCCATTGATCTATTGATCTATTGATCTATTGATCTATTGATCTATTGATTCAAGTCACATTTTTTATAACATAGCACAAAAACTTTTATTTATTTTTGTTTTGTTTCTTTACACATTTTGTTTTTACTAAAAAATTTGTTCTTTTTATGTTTATAACTTAAAAATTTTACATTTTTACATACCCTAAAGCAGTAAATCAGTAAATCAGTAAATCAAACTGTCATCCTACCCATTCGTGATCCATTGATCTATTGATCTATTGATCTATTGATCTATTGATTCAAGTCACATTTTTGTATAACATAACACAAAAACTTTTATTTATTTTTGTTTTGTTTCTTTACACATTTTGTTTTTACTAAAAAATTTGTTCTTTTTATGTTTATAACTTAAAAAAATTTGCATTTTTTACATA
>JABUQX010000203.1:17500-20000 GCA_015478945.1 Trachelipus rathkii
TATGACTTTAGAATCAATAGATCAATAGATCAATAGATCATGGAAGAGTGTGAGAGTAAACTGAACCAGTTGGGTGGCTTTGTTTGCGATTTTCTTTGAAGTATGTAAAATACAAAATTACAAGTTATAAACCTCAAAAGATAAACACAGTAAGCTAAAATGAATTTAAACCAATAATAAAGAAAATTTTATAATAAAAACTGCATGTTTAATAAAACCAACAACGTAACTCAGGACAAATGTGTGACGTTATACAATAGATCAGTAGATCAGTAGATCAATAGATGTGGAGAGGTATGGTGGCTGGATGTGGTTTGATCCAACTGATTTACTGTTTACCTCCGTAATATAAAAATAATGCATTTCAAGTTGCAAACATAAAAGAATAGAATTTACAGAAGTAAAAAACAAAATGTTTAAAAGCAAGTAAAAAACAAATAAATTTTTATAGTAAAAACATAATGTTTAAAGAAAACAAAACAAAAATAAATAAAGAAAGACGTGACATGTTATACAAACTGACATGGTCAACAGATCAACAGCTCAATAGATCAATATCCAATAGATCATGGAAGAGGCAGGGTATTGAATGAGGCGATTTGACAACCATTTACTGATTTACTGCTTTTAAATCAGTTATGTAAAAATACAAATATTTTAAGTTATAAACAAAAAGAATAAATTTTAGTAAAAACAAAAATAATTTAAAAACAAAACAAAAAATAAATAAAAGTTTTTGTGTTGTATTATACAAAAATATGACTTGAGATCAATAGATCAATAGTCAATAGATCCAATAGATATCATGGCATAGCTTGGTGTAGAGGGTTGCTAGGGTCTTGCGTTACTGATTTACTGATTTACTGCTGTAGGGTATGTAAAAATGCAAATTTTTTAAACATGAAAAGAATAAATTTTTTAGTAAAAACAAAATGTTTAAAGAAAACAAAGCAAAATAAATAATTTTTTTTAGTAAAAACATGATGTTTAAAGAAAACAAAACAAAAATAAATAAAAGTTTTTGTGTTATGTTGTACAAATATGACTTGAATCAATAGTTCAATATAGATCAATAGATCATGGAAGAGTAGGAGGGTGGCTGGATGGTGGTTTGATGGAAAATTGTTGATTGACTCAAAAAATATGCAATACATGAAATTTTAACTTATAGACATGAAAGAATAAAATTTAGTTAAAACAAAAATATTTGAAACAGAACAAGCGAAATAAATAATTTTTAGTAAAGCAAAATGTTTAAAAACAAGCAGAATAAACTGAAAATAAAAAGCTTTGGTATTATGATATACAGGCTGTGACTTGAATCAATAGATCAATAGATCAGTAGATCGTAATTAACAGAGTGAAGAGGCAGTTTATTTACTGTTTACTGATTTAACAAAGAGCAATGTAAAAAATACAGGTACAAGTTATAAACATGAATTGAGTGGTTATCAAACTGTAAAAAATGTTTTAAACAATCAAAAGAGGTCTAGCTAATTATGTTTAAACACATCATAAAACGATCAATTGATTAATAGGTCAATAGATCGTAGAGTGAAATTACGTGAGAAAGAACCGGTTTGATTTACTGACCCGCGATTTACTGCTTACCCCAAGAGTATGTAAAAACGTAAGAATTTAAGTTATAAACATAAAGTTTAAGTTTTTAGTCCTTAAAAACAAAATGTTCAAAGCAAATAAAACAAAATAAATAAATTTTATAATAAAAAAAAAAAATGTAAAATTATTTTAATAGAACAAATAAAAGTTTTTGGTATGTTGCAAAATATGACGAATCCAATAATGGGTCAGTGGCTCAATGGAAGTCAATAGATCAATAGATCGTAGTGTAGGAGAATGGTTAGTTGATAGTTTGTTTACTGATTGCAGGCTACTGTTTACGATTTACTAATTACTATACTTTAAGATATGTAAAGAGAAATTTTACAAGTTATAAACATGAGAACAACGAAATGTGAAATGAAAGGAAGAATCTGTTTAAAGAAAACAAAACAAAAAAAATAAAAGTTTTTGTGTTATGTTATACAAAATATGACTTGTATCAATAGATCAATAGATCAATAGATCAATGAGCAGGAAGAAGCACATGAGAGAGAGCAGTTTGATTTTGTTTACTGATTTACTGCTGCGGTATGGCAAAAATGCAAATTTGAAGTTATAACACATAAAAGAATAAATTTTAGTAAGCTAAAATGTTAAACAAATAAAATAAAAAATAAATAAATTTTATAGTAAAAATTTTTTTAAAAACAAAACAAAAAAAATAAAAGTTTTGTGTTATATTATACAAATATGACAGGCTCAATAGATCAATAGTCAATAGATCAATAGATCATGTGGAAGAGTAGGAGGGTATGGAGGGCAGTTTGATTACTGATTTACTGATTTACTGCTTCAAGGTATATAAAAATACAAATTTTTAAGGTATAAACATAAAAGAATGAAATTTGCGTAATAAACATATTGTTTTCAAAACAAG
>JABUQX010000204.1:0-46055 GCA_015478945.1 Trachelipus rathkii
GATCTGTGTGTGTAAGTAAATCGTGTGAGTGTAAGTAAATCTGTGTGAGTGTAAGTAAATCTGTGTGTGATGTGTAAGTGTAATGTAAGTGTCTATGGATAATGTAAGTGTCATAGTGAAGGTGTGTGTGGTATAAGTGTCATAGTGAATGTTGTATAAGTGTAAGTGGTGTGTGTGTTGATCCGCGATGTGTATAAGTTTAAATTATGTGTCTAGGGTAATGTAAGTGTCATAGTGAATGTGTGTATAAGTGTCAGTAGTGAATGTGTGTATAAGTGTAAGTGGTGTGGTGGTGTGGTGTGTGGTGTTGTGTGTGTGTGTGTGGTGTGTGTGTGTGTATGTGTGTTCTAAATATAATAACAATAGGCATGAAGTAATAACATAAATATAATAAAATAAATAAAATAAAAATTAAATATATATAAATAAATAAAATATAATTAATAAATAAATAACAAGTATTAAAACAAAATAAAAAAACGTAAGTTAATAAATATATGAGTTAAAACAGTAAACAGAAAGTTTAAAACAGTAAAGCAGAAAGTTAAAACAGTAAAGCAGAAAGTTAAAGCAGTAAAACATGAGTTAAAGCCGTAAAACATGAGTTAAAGCAGTAAAGCAGTAAAACAAATAGCTACATACATCCCCCCCCTTGGTGTTAGTACACCCTCTATCTGATTTACTGATTTACTGATTTAAGGTATGCTAATGTTAATAAATATGTGCGTTAAGCAGTAAAACATATAAGTTAAAACAGTAAAAACATGAGTTAAAGCAGTTAAAACATGAGTTAAAGCAGTAGCAGTAACACAAAAGCCTACTAATCCCTCTGGTGTTAGGTAACACCTCTATTGATTTACTGTTTAACTGCTTTAAGGTATGTAAAGCTATATGTTTTTAAAATAAAATTCGTACAGTTGTAGTAATTAAAATGTTTATATATCAGGCACTCTGGTTTTCTTACATACAATTTTTAAAAATTTAAGTAAATTAAAAAAAATAAGTAAAAAGTATTAAGGAAAAATAATGTTAAATAAATATAATGTGTTAATAATACGGTCTGTAATGAGTTAACAGTTTTAGATTCGAAAATGTTTTTAATAAAAAATGTTAAGTGTGAAATAAAAATGAATGACCAACAAATTGGAGCTTCGAGTGTGTGAGTGTAAGTGTAAGTGTACCTGTGCGTGTGAAGTGTAAGTGTAATATGGGTAGTGTAAGTGTCCTATGCGAGTGTAAGTTGCTTATATAGTGTTTATAAAAAATACTAACATCATAGTAGAAAGCATTCCTAGCAGGATGTAATGTACACCATTCGGTTCCTCATCACCTTATTGCCTTAGGGGTAGACACCGTATTTGGGTAATTCGGGGCGCAAGGGAACGGCTAGAAAAGGCTTGAGAAAAGTGGCACTTCACGTGCACTATGTGGCACTCACTTGGCACTATGGGGCACTCACTTGCACTCATTGGAACTCATTGGCACTCATTGGCACTCATTGGCAATCACTTGGCACTCCACCTGGCACTCACTCGGCACTCATCTAATACTCAATAGAACACTAATAGAACATCAACTAGATACTTCTTACGGTGATTTGGAACCATCAAAGCTGTACCATCAATATAGGCACCATCAAAGATGAAACGCGCCTAAGATGACGTCATCAAAGATAAGGCCATCAACAAAGGTGAGACATCAAAAGTTGGGGCATTAAGGATGTAGGGGACACGTGTAGGCTAGTATAGGTGTACGCTAGGTGAAGGCTTGGGTGGAGTCTAGGTGTAGTTGTAGGTGTATGTGAAGCCTGGGTGGAGTCTAGGTGTAGGTGTAGGTGTAGGCTATGTGAAGGCTTGGGTGTAGGCTATATGGAGGCTGGGTGTAGCTAGGTGTGGTCAAAAATTGCCCGTGGGCAAAAAATGCCATAGTGAATGTGCGTATAAAGTGATATAATGTGTATAAGTAAATCTGTGGGAGTGTAAGTAAATCTGTGTGAGTTGAAAGTAAATTGTGTGTGAGTGAAGTAAATCTGTGGTGTGTGTGTGTGTGGTGTTGTGGGTGTGTGTGTGTGTGTGTGGTGTGTGGTGTGTGTGTGTGTGGTAAGTAAAATCTGTGTGAGTGTAAGTAACTCTGTGTGAGTGTAAGTAACTCTGTATGTGTGTGGTGTGTGTGTGTGTGTATATAGTATATTATCTCATATATATATATATATATATATATATATATATATATATATATATTTATATAATATAACATATATATATATATATATATATAAATTATATATATATATATATATATATATATATATAATTACTGACCACAACGTCTTTCTCGTTGGTTCGGCACGTGGTACTCTCTCTCGCTCTCTCCTTTATATCTCTCTCTCTCTTCTCAATCCTATCTCTCTCTCTCTCTCTCTCTTCCGTTCTTTTATATATATATATATATATATATATATATATATATATATATATATTTATATATATATATATATATAAATATATATATATATTATATATTCATATATATATATATTATATATATATAATTATATATATATAATATATATATATATATATATATATTAAAATTTATTATTATTATTATATTTAATTATATATATTAATTATTCTATTATTAATTATTATTATGTAATTATTAATATTATATTATTAAATTATTATGGGAATTCAACGGACTCGGTTAAATTGACCTGATTTCAAAATATCTCATTACCAGCTCTCCGTTTGGTCTTGGGGACTAAAGGGCATAAAGTTGACCGCGTGGTAAGGGTTTCGTATCTTTCGGTGGCTATATATTTTGATTTATAAACGCGGGAAAGAACTCGAAACATATAAAAAACGGTAGGCTTGAGGTAGTAAGGACAGATGAAAAAGGGACGGTGAAAAATCATCGTGATTATATTATATATATATATATATAGTAAAGATGAATTTGAAAAATATAAGTGCGGTTCCCGGAGAACAATAAAATTTGGTATATAGTTTTTAAATAAAAACGAAGTGTTTTCGTAAATAAAAACTTGCCTTGACTCACCGTTGTTTTCAAGTTTAAATAACTAATAATTACACGACGTATGAAGTACACCTTAGCTATTGGGCCTTGGCTAACTTAGCGGTTCTTGGCGCGTGGTTCTTTGCTACGAATGCGACGGACTCGCGGAATTTTTGTTAAAACGCGACGATTTCGAAATTGCGGAACTTGTTTAAAAAACGCGACGATTGGCGAGACGCAGATTTGCCGATTCATCCCGACGAAACGACGATGAATTTGGGATTCTCCCGACGATTGATTAAAACAAAACGCATGTATAACAAAATGGCGGACGCAAAGAAAAAAAGGTTGACACCATTAAAAAAAAAAAAAAAAAGCCTGAAAAAAACAAGTAAAAAATAAACTACACAAACTTAAAATAACTAACTAACGTACAAAAAAAAAAAAAAAAAAAAAAAAATAATAATAAAAAAAAAAAATAAATAAATAAATCTAACAAAAATCAAAAATAACAAAAAAAATAAATAATAAATCTAAAAAATAAAAAATAAAAAAAGCCCCATGAGGTAGCTGAGTAAAAATAGGGCCCCAAAGTTAAGTCAGGTAAAATTACGTTGGTCAAAATGACCAAGCGGTCAGTCAAGGTCAAAAAGGGGGCGGAGCTACGTTTTCCAAAATGCTCCCCTACTTACCCAATTCTTCTTACAATGGATACAGCTCTCCCTTATCACACACTATAAAATACAATTTACAGACAACACTTACCTCTTAAAAAAAGAAAATAGAAAATGGCATAAAATGGCAACCGACGCGATGAGTTCGGAGAAGCCTATGGGTGGCTTCCAAAATAGCCCTTATCCACCCCTACCGCTATACCACATTTAAAGGCCATTGACGGCCTCCGGTGATGGGTTGGTGCCGTCACCGATAATTGCCGGCTGTTTTGATGTACGGCCCTCCTTTCTTTCATAAAATTTCTGCAACCTCTCGGTTTTAAATCTAATTTTCATTTTTGTTTGAACACCACCTCTCTCCTCTAAACCACTCGTCTCTTAATTCCTAACCGAAACGTTAGTTTTGGAGCGTCCTGACTCAAGCTCTAATCTGTTGACTCCTACTATTTTCTTCCCTCAATTTTCAACAGCAAGGCAGTTGTACCAATAGTTGCAGTGAGTTTGTTCCCTTGTCTTTATTTGGAGTTTTCCGATATCTCTAAACTAATGGCTCAAGCTGACAATGAATAAATTAGAACACATTCTCTCGTCTTCTTTACATTCTGCTGAAAATCATATCTCTTGGTTTATTTCAAACGTTACACTGCACTACCAACTTCTTTTCCCTGATTCTCAAGCATAAAGTTTGATGAACTTTTCTATCCACATGTACCCTCGACAGTTGGTGCAGCTCCCATAACTCGTATCTCTGAATCGTTTTGAGATGAACCCCAAGTTCCAGACCTTTTCCTAATCTTTAATTTTTTATCCTTATTCTGTTAAATTCCTTTTCTCCTCTAGGTCCTCCTATACTCTCAACTCTGTTTTTGTTTCTAATCTTCTTCAAATCTTTCTGGCTGGAAAGACCTCGCCTACGGCGAGAAACGTTTTTGGCCCTTCGGTGCTGCTAACTGGTCTGGACTTGCGATCTTACTTCTTTGATTCCCCATGGAATGACTACAGCTTCCTTGGAAAAGGTCCCTAGTGTGGAAAGCGCGAGCTAATTCTCTTCTGGCATGGCAGGGCCGTGCCGGCCCATGATCTAATCTCACTAAACCTAGATAAACCTTGGTTTAACTCTGTTGTCCTCGGTTCTATTTCCAGCCCCAGGGACGCTGCATTTAGGATTAATTTTCATCTTAAAATTAAGAACACCTTGCAACTTATATTTCATCTCGAAATTGCGCTAAATTTATAATACGTAACATAAAGTATATTTTGGTTCAGTGGAAAATGCAATTCTTACTGTTCTCTCTCCTCGCGTTCTTTTTCACATTTTTTCAAAAAAATGTTAACTCTTAACTTTGCTTCTTCCCCTTATCTTTTTAGTATTTTTCTGACGGCGCCACTGCCGTTTAACTCTTCTACCACAGATGAACTCACTGCTTAAACTTTACCTCAAATTCAACCTAGACGATTTCAGTGCTATTCTTTTCTCATCTCTCCTCTCAGACATATTTATGCTTATTTGTAATTTCTGCTTCGACAGGTGTTATGTTCTGCATTTCAAGTGTTTTTTTAACACTTAGATAGCGTAAGGTTCTGATGGTATCCTACCTGAAAATTTGTACTTTCAACCCTGACTCTGTTTGGTAAAACTTTTCATTTATCTTCTACTTGGCCTTTTTTTTCTTTACTGGAAAGGTGCTCCTGTACGAAAAAAGGAACCAATCTCAACTCTCCAACTATCGCCAAATCTCTCTAACTTCTGTTATTTCTATAGTTATCGAATCTATCCTACAAGGAAGATTGAAACCTTCTCAAATTCTTCTAATCTTTTTGCTCTGCTCGAAAATGCCCGGCGTTTTCGTAAGAAGCGCTCACTAAAGATCTTCCTTCTATTTTTTCTGTTTTTTTGGTCCTCTTTCCCTTCAGTATTTTTGGTGAATCCACCGTTTCATCCTTTAAATCTGTAAATAGAAGTGTTACTCTTGTTTGTTTTAGTCCCTAACGTCTTTCTACTTTTCCATAAAGGAACGTCTCTCTGCTGTTTTCATCACATATCCACCCTATGCGACGAATTTCACCTTCATTACTCTCCCTCATTTTGAATAGACGTCCTTTCAGCAACCAATTAAATTCACGCTCGGAGGGCACCCTTGGATAAAACTAGCACTGATCTTTCGAATTTCTTTGCATTGAGAAACAAGGTTGTTTTTTTAAATTACTCAAAAGCTCAGATCCTCCATTTTCCAATTCCAAACATAATCTTTACACAAGCTATAACTCTTAAAAACACATAACTCTAACCTTCGTCTGTCATACAATAATCTTGGTATTGTATTTTTCTCGTGACCCTTAATTGGAAGGTTCATATTAACTTCTCTTTTTAAACAAGCTTCTAAAGGTTGGGTGTTCTGAGGCAGATTCAGAATTTCTTCACGCCGCCTCAGTTGCTTGATACTATAGGGGTGTCCTTCGCCCCTGTATAGCGTATGCCTCAGCGCCATCTGGAGTGATTCACGCACACTGCTTCCTTTTCAAAATGGTTTGATCTGGCTTTTCCGTCTTATCATCGCATCTTTCCGCTTTACTTTCTTTATTTCATCGCTATTATAGAGGACACTGCTCTTTCTGACTTTTCACATCACATACCTCCTCCATTGAAAGGGTTCTCCGCGACACACCTCTCTACACAGTCTCATATTTCTCTACGCTCTCTCCTCTGACCTCAGACTTAACAGTTATGCTCAATCTTACATGTATACTCCTCTGGTAAAGTCTGGATGATGCTCCAGGCGTTATCTATTTTCCACTACCTTATAAAAACACTTTTGCATGCAGTACTTTAATAACACCGAACGATATCTTTAATTTTGTAAATCACAAGAAAAGCTAAAATTGTTGTAACTGTACAATTCCAGCGACTATTTTTTTTCTTGAGAAAAAGGTGTAAAGAATATATATATAATATATACTATATAATATATATATTATTATATATATATATATATGAATAATATTATTATATAATATATATATTATTATATATATATATATATATATATATAATATATATATATATATTATAATATATATGATATAATATATATATTATATATATATATATATATATATTAGTGATAGAGTGAATAACTGCAACCGCAAATGCGAAGCAACCGCAACCGCGGTTGCCACTGGTCTTCACAACCGCAACTGCGGTTGTCAGGAAGTTATGCCTTAGACTTAGAGTACGTAATAATATTTCAGATTTTTTTTCCGGAAAATTACAAATATCTAATTATAGAAAACATTTCACGAAATAAATCGAACTTTGCATTTCTTACTTTTTCACTTCAAGAAAAAATGAGTGTACGGATAGAGAAAAGAGCGGTGTGGTGTCAATTTTTCTTGAAGCATCAAATGAATTTGCTAAATGGAAATTGGTTGGCATAAAGCCTATTCTGCAAGGAAAAAGCACATAATTTAAAATCACCTATATCGTTGGCATGGAAATGAATATTGAGAACTTAGTGAAAAGAAAAAAGTTTATCTGAGAGAGAAGACGAGGAAAAAAGAAAAGAAAAAGAGACACCTCTTCAAAAGATGAAAATGAGGCCAAACGTAAATCTCAAACTCTAGAGGAATGCTATCAAAAAATAAAGCTCCTTGAGACAATGATAATTCAAGATCAAAATTACTCGAACTCTCGAGCTGCAGAAATGATTATTATGCAGGATCTTCCCTTTAGTTATGTTGAAGGCATAGGCTTTATTCGATTCGTACTGCAAGTCAACCGCATATAACAATTAAACAGCGCCATTATTATGAGAACAGAGTATATAACAAAGATTCACCCTTCAGTCACGAAAGAAGTTAAAAATATTGTTGCCCAACTGAAGGGAAATAAATTAACATTTACTACCGATAACTTGCCCGATATATCTCATCAGGGTGTTTCTCTTATCTCTCACTTGTGATGGTGAAAAATTAAAAGATATTACGGTGTTGGCAGAACCACTGCAAGAGTAAACAAACGTATAATGTCACCTCCGGAAGGCGAAGCTCAAATTCCAAACAAAATATAATCAAAGATAAATAATAAATATATAACAATAATAATAAAATAATAATATAATAATAATAATAATAATAATAATAAATAATAAATAATAAATAATAAATAATAAATAATAAATAATAAATAATAAATAATAAATAATAAATAATAAATAATAAATTATTATTATTATTATTATTATTATTATTATTATTATTATTATTATTATTATTATTATTATTATTATTATATATTCATTATATATAATTATTATTAGTAGTAGTTAAGTAGTAGTAGTAGTAGTATAGTAGTTGTTGTAAGTAGTAGTAGTGTAGTAGTAGTAGTAAACCAAAGCAATTATTAAATTGTTTTTGTGCACACTGCCAACGCAACGCAACGGGGTGTTTGAAAAATTAAGAACCGCAGAAAAGCCTGAACCGCGGTTGTTGAAAATTTTAGGAACCGCAAAAAAACCGCAACAGCGGTTATGCAAAATTCAGCTTCGCTCCATCACTAATATATATAATATCAGTGGCACAAACGGTAGAGCGACGGAGTCGCATGGCAACGGCGCGGGTTCGAATCCTAGTTCGGACCCTAGGTAGAAATTACCTAGAAGGTTCCCCTCCTTGAAAAAGGGTTATGCTGTGAGGTGTGAACTTTTAATAAAAAAAAAAAAAAAAAAAAAAAACATTCTCTCCATTAATCACAACGCATGAATGCATGCCTACGTACTGTTAGGTAAAAAAATAATTACATCATGTATACTTTGGTGGATGAAAATATAATATAATTTAAATATTATATAATATTATATAACAATTAATTTCATATGATGAAATGCACGAAATTATTCTATTAGTATATGGTTTCGCATACACAATAGCAATGAGAAGCGAAAAAATGCATCTCGATTAAGAGAAAATACTTTCAATAATAGGCTTAGGCGCAAGCAAATACGGGCTAATTTGCATTACTTTTTTCATCCACATTATCTTAAACACGCAGTATTTGTTCTGCTTCTTGTAAAGGGAGAAATTCATATGTAATTTAGATCTTAAACAAAAGTGAATAAGGTTTAAATTTAGTTGCTTTTTTTTTCATCATAAAGCGCCTTCGCAACACCTACCTTCATTATTAATATATATATATATATATATACTATATATATATATTATATATATACTAATATATATATATATATATATATATATATATATATATATATATATAAATATATATATATATATCGTTATATATATATTGTTAGTTTTGGCAACAATGTTGTCCAGAGAGAATAGTCATCAATGGTTCAATGTTTAAGTGACATTATTAAAAATAGCTAATTCTCTCTGCACTCTAGTATTCTGTCCTACTTAATCATATGTTTATTCAAAGTTTTTAGTATTTTGTATTTAGTATTTTGTGGCTGCTTAAAAAAATGTCTGAAAAACTATTTCAACAACTTAACAGTAAATCATTTAGTTATCTATGTTATAGTGAAAAAAAAATGTATAGTTAATAATGGTAGGCCAAACACACACACCATCACTTGTCTTAAATTTAAAGAAAGAAAACAAAGGCTTAATAGAAAATTTAATTCGAAATATTTCGATAGTGTACAGTGGTTATGTGGCAATATTTTAAATAACAAATTATATTGTTATCCATGTTTATTATTCTCGAAAGAAAATTCAGTATGGAATTCAGTGAATCGATGATGACTTAAATAACTTTCATACTGCCATTACTCGTCATGGAAAGTCATTTTCTCACCTACAGGCTCATGTTGATCTCATGACATTTGGAAAATCCGATAGTATTGACTCCCAATTGGACAAACAAAGAAAATGTGAAATAACTCTCCATAACGAACAGGTTTTGCAAAATAGAGAAATACTGAAACGCCTTATTAGAATTACGTGCTTTTTAGGTATGCAAGAGTTGGCATTTCGCGGCCATGATGAAAACGAAATTTCTAACAATAGAGGAAACTTTATTGAAATGGCATATTGCCTCGCAGACTTTGATGAAAAACTCCAAAATCATTTTAAAACTGCTAGTGTTTTTAAAGGAACATCAGCTGTTATCCAGAATGACATAATACAATCTGTAAGTGCAGTTATATTAAATAAAATAAAGGATGAGCTTACAAAAAGCATGTTTGTGGCTATTTTATTGGATGAAACATCTGACATTTCTTGTTTATCTCAACTTTCAATAGTTGTTCGCTATGTTAATAAAGAAGGAGAAATTTGTGAAAGATTTTTAAAATTTTATGATGTCAGCAAAGACAGAAGCGCCCAAGCAATATGTGACTTAGCGGTAAATCATTTAAATGAACTAGGATGTTTAAAAAAACTAGTGGCACAAACCTATGATGGTGCTGCTGTAATGGGTAGTGATCTTAACGGAGTTCAAGCAAAAATCAGAAAACATGCACCAGAGGCAATTTTCATTCATTGCTATGCTCACAAGCTTAATCTTGTTTTGATTCAAGCAGTTTCACAAATTTCCGAATGTAAGTCTTTTTTTCAGTTTTGGGGTGTTTATCATCATTTTTTAGCAGTTCTACTAAGAGAACATCATTGTCGGATGATATCGTGGGAAAGCGTTTTCCCAAATTGTTTTCCAAGTCGGTGGAATTATTTCATCACGGACTTTTGAAAGAGTAAAAGAACTATAGATAGGTATTGTTAATATTTTAATTTTTATTCTTATAATCCAAAACAATTTGATGGAAATAAGAAAATAACGCAAGAGGTTTGCTTGCAGCGCTATGATAAGTTTTCAGTTTAATTTTTTGTTAGAAATATTTTATCAAATATTTCATTTACTGAATACCTTTTTAATATTTTACAAACGAAATCTATGGATATTGTATATGCCTCGATTATTATCGAAGACACTATAAAGAAGATTGAACAACTTAGAAACATGAAATTTGAGGAGACTTTTAATAAAATAAAAGAGAAATGTGGTTCACTTTCATTAAGGAAAAAAACGAATTTATCACCTGAAACGTTTAATACACAGTTATATAATCAAATATTTGATAACATTATTGTTTAAATGAAAGAACGTTTTATGTCTTTTAATAATTTTGGAATTTGTACAACTTTGGATGGCAAAATTTAATCCCCACTTCAATATTAGTTTTCCTCAAAAGGCTTTCCAATCCTTAAAAATAAATTATAGTTCTTACTTTGACTTTCCACGTTTGCGATTGGAATTGTGTATTGCATACTCAAACAAAAATTTTGCTAAATATAATGTTGACGAAATCCTTAAGTCTTTATTAGAGAATAAGATTTCAGAATGCCTTAAGGAACTCTATAGACTGATAATTTTAACTCTAACTATAAAAATATCAAGTGCGAGGGCTGAACCCTCATTTTCAGCCTCTCAAGAGGAACTTTAAAAACATATTTGAGAAAACTCTCAAATGAAATTAAGATTGTCCAATCTTTCAAATAATCGATAGAAAAAAATTATCTTAAAAAACTTATGAAAAAAAAAAAAAATTTTTATAAATTTAGTATAGAAGTATTTTTAAAAAAAAAAAAAAACAGGAGAATAGATTTCATGTTTAAGTAAACCTTCCGTAATATTTAAAGTAAATTTAATGTATTTATATACGGTTATATATATATATATCTATATATTCTATATATATATATATATATATTTATATATTATATATATATATATATATATATATATATATATAATATATATATATATATAAATATATATATATATATATTATAATATATATATATATCTATATATATATATATATTATATATATATATATAATAAATAATATATATATATAATTAATATATATATATAGTTTTAAGAAGGAATAGCCGTTTCTAGCTTTTTAGTTTCCAGCATTGCATGCGTCCAAACATGAGGCACGGATATATATATATATATAGTATATATATATATATATATATATATATATATATATATATTTATATATTATATATATATATATATATATATATATTATATATATATAATATATATATATATTATATATATATATATAATATATATATAGTGTATACTATTATATAATTCGCATTTGACTTTCGCTTCACAAATATTAAATAAATATTTGCATTCACACTCGGAAACTCGGAATGCATTAGAAAATGCTCTGACAAAACTTGTTAGAAAATTTAACACCTTTTGTGAGAATTGATTAAAATGAGTTGACTAGTGCCGTCTCAAGGTAGTGCCAGTAATTTGAGTCACAATTGAAAATTAGGCAATTATGAATATTGATAGGCTCCTACTTGTGAGTATTATTCTCTCGAAATCAACTGTTGAAGCAATTCCGCAAAGGCATCCTTATCCAGTGGTGGGGTTTGGATGTACTTCGTAGTGTTTTCCATGACATCGCAACCCGTACACTGCAAATCGTGTTATTCCTCGGAAAGGAAAAATGACAATCCAGGTTAATGAAACATCTAAGAGCAAACACAAGGAAAATGAGTAAAAAATTAAAGGATCCCAATTCCAGCTTTAAGAACGAAGCAGATCTCTGAAACTAATATAAAATACATAACTATGGCACAATGAACGAAAATATCATAAAGGAGGGTATAGTAAATTGCAGAAATTATAGCAATGGATGTTCTTTTTCGTCACGTTGAAATTCTTGGTTTTGTGGGGTCGTGAACAGTAATCGCTCTTTCAAATACTAACTCAATGGAAATCTACAGAGATATCATGTGAAAAAAGTATGAAGAGTTTTAAAATTAAGTTTTCAGAATTAATAACTTCTTATCAATAATCATTCCAAGTTAGCTCCTCCCCGACGAATGTCTCAGATACTGCAATCAGCGTTTCTTTGTTTTCTCTGAGTGTCATGCCGTGACAATTATTTCAAAAGCCAATTTTTTGTCGTGTTTGGAACCTCTCACTGAACGTCATACAGTTTGATATCTCAAGTGAATATTTAATGGAAGCTGTTGCCGAAATGGACCTAATCTCACAGATTGGGTGTTCAGTCTTGTCATGGCCGATGCTGACGCCAAATATAAAGAAATTCTGTTTCTTCTTGAGTGAAAAAACCACAACTCCGCAGTCATAACATTAGAAAATTTGTGACATCTCAAACAAGAGTCAGCGAAGTTCTCTCAAATATAGGTCAATTGCGGCACACTTTAATAATTCGACCATGGCTCAGTAAGAACTCAATAAATACAGGCCATCGATTAAGTTTCGCTGACTTTCAGTATTTCAGACGTTTTATCTGAATTATGTAAGGTTCCAAGAGCTTTTATGAATCTTTCTGCCAGCAAGCGGCCGTATTCTCTGATGAAAAATAAATGTCTCCCATCCAGACAATTCTATTCTAACGCATTGTATCATTGTTTCCCAACAATTTAAATAATATTCATTCTGATACAGCAAACACTTGTTTGTCATTCTCTCTCGTAATAACTCTGGAGAGAGTATTAATATCCTCAGACAATGACAGTCAAGGAATAAAATGATGAGAGAGACGATATTGAGCACATTATCTCCTCTAAATTTATGGTTCGGTACATTTGTTATTGTTACCATTAATGGGGGACATGACATCGTAAGTGGAAACTATTTGTTACCTATCACTCTTTAATTCCTGATAAACCTCGATAGGAAATATCAGAAGGTGTAAGCATGTTTCTACTAAACGTAGAGTGATCCTACATCGTTAATTTTTCTTGCTCCAAAAAATAACTTTGTAAATCCTTTCCTAATCTTATTCGCTCTGATGAATCTATAGCCAATACACCTACTGAAGGGGCATATATATACATTATATATATATATATATATCTATATATTATATAATATATATATATATATATATATTAATAATATATATATACATATATATATATCTAATTATATATATATATATATTATATATATATATATATATATATATATATATATATATATATATATATATATATATATATTATTATTATATATATATATATATATAAATATATATATATATATATATATATATATTAATATATATATATTTTATTATAATATTTAAAAAAATTTAATCATTATATTATATATATAAATATATTATATTATATATATATATATATCAATATATATATATATATATAATATATATATATAGATATATTATATATATATATATAATATATTAGTATATATATATATATATATAATTATATATATATCTATATGATATATACCAAATAGTTTTTTCTTTTTTCCTTTTTTTTTATTTTTAAGAAATTTTCGAGAAGCTGGTGTCGGTCGCGGTACCGCATCAAAATAAGCGCACCACTCACCGCACTGCACCGCACCACTATTTTTTCTCGTGCTCCGCACCGCCCGTACTTTTATTTTTTCTTCCGCAACGCACCGCACCGACCGCACCGCACGCACCGCACGCACCGCACGCACCGCACGCACCGCAGCCAACCCTAATATTATATTAAATATAATATATATATATATAGTATATATATATATATATATATATATATATATAAAATATATATATATTATATATATATATAAATATATAATATATATATATATATATAATATATATATATATATATTATAATATATAATATATATATAATATATATATTATATCTATAATATATTATATATAACTTAGGTTTGATTGCCCTTTAATTAATTCAACTATTCATTAAAACTTGGAAATTAAACATATTAAATATTTCAACAAACAATCAATTTAATTTGACATGCTATATAACAATAAATATAATGCCCAAAATGACGGGCCCACTCTAGCTTTCGTCTGTTCTTTCAGACCTTGTTCAAGAGTAAGAGAGTTCATTCCATAAATTTTAAGCAAAGAAATAAATTTTTAGTTTGGATTGTATTCTTTTTTTAATTTTCGTTGACCGGTATCCTAATGGCTATATTCTGAATGAAGCTATTTTTAGCTCACCGTCTTGTTTATTGAAGTTTCCTGAAATTTTTATGAAATATGCTTCAATAATATTTTTCTTTTATTGATTTGTGGGCCAGAGGAGATTGGTTGCATATTTTGAATATCTATTGTATGATTCCGGGTTGATCTGTGTGTTGTTTGTGTTGCTCTCGACGTCTTTCAAAATCATTTGTCTCGCCATAATATGAGTCAGAACAGTGTAAACAAGGGACACGGTAAACCACAGGGCCTGTTTTTATATTCGCGGATTTAGGGGGACAAAGCAGCTTTTTTAGCAGTAAATTATTGGAAGGAACAATATTAACATTTTGAGGGATAAACTTTTTTATGGGACCCAAAGGGATATGGGGGAGGGGCAAAAAGGAACTAGTAGGTTTTTCTCTTGTGTTAACTCCTGAATAAAACTTTAATTTGGCTTTGTGAAAAGCTTTATTGATACAATGAATAGGATATTTTAAATTTTTAAATGTATTAAATATAAAGTCGGTTTCAGCTCTCAATGACTGAGGAGAGCACATCCTAAACGCTGGAAGATATAAAGAAGATAAAGTGGCTATTTTTGTGTTTAATGTGTGCGCGGAGTACCAATGTATGTATGGTTGGAGTGGAATGTAAGTTTTCTATAGATAGAAACATGTATCTCTGTGTGTTGGAACAAGAAGAGAAGGGGTCCAAGAAAAAGGAAGGGAATTGTTTTGGTAACCTTGTTTCGATAGTGAATTTATTTTGAATGTAATGTTGTTTATGTGTATAAAACTGTGTTTGTGGGTTAGTGGGGAAGAGGGATGGCTGCGAAAATGTCATCGACATATCGCAACCAAGTAGTGTTAGAAAGAAGAGGGTGTGTAAAGATATGGTAATGTTCGATGAGTTCCATGAAGATGTTACTTAAAGTGGGGGACAGAGGGGAACCCATGCTTAGTCCAGATGTTTGTTTATAGAAGGTGTTGTTATATTGAAAAAAGTTATGTTGAAGAGAAAGATTGATCAATTGTTTAATAAGTGAAAAAGGATATTGTAAAGATATGTCGTTTTCAGTGAGAAATTGTTCAAGTAAAGAAGTGTGAAAGGGACAGGAACAGATGTAAACAGAGAAGTGACGTCAAAACTTACTAAATGGTGAGAACGAGGGTTAATGTTATGTGTTTTGGATATGAAGTGCTCAGTGTTTTTTAAATGGGAATTCGAAATATTACCTATTAACGGTTTTAAAGTGTTGGAAAGCCATTTAGAGAGTTTGTAGGTGGTACTATTGGTATTTGCAATGATGGGGCGTAAAGGAATGTGTGTTTTATGTGTTTTTGGTATCCCGTAGAATTTAGATAGTTGTGTCATGTGAGATTTTAAAGTGTCGTGAAGAGGTAGATCGTTTTTTAAAATTTGTTTTAGAGAACTATTAAAAGCGTTATGGGAGCAAGTTTGGGGTTTTTTAACAAGGGGGGTATAGGTATCGGGATCAGAGAGGAGAGACAAGCACTTACTATGGTAGTCTGCTAACGACATAATCACAATGTTTTGTCCTTTATCCGATTTTGATATACATAGGTCAGGTGTGTTTTTTAAGTGAATACAAGGCCGAGTAAATTTTTTTGGAAATTTCTTAGACTGAAGGGCATTAGCGATGGAAGAGATCAAAAAACCTTTAAACAAATCTTGATTAATATCAGGAGAGCGGTAAACTTTGCACCAACGATCAAAATCAGCAAAAAACTGCAACCATGGGTCATCATTATCCAAAGAAAGAGACAAGCCGTATCCCAAAAGTAAACTTTCGTCTTGGGATAGCACGTGGGTTGAAAGGTTGATAATTCTGCCAGTATCAGACTCTTTCGTCCAGTAACTATTTTTAAAGATGAGATCAAATTTTTTATTTAAATTATATTTTTTCCTCTTGTTATAGTATTCTTTTTCCAATGAGCATGGTTTAATAGTTCAGCAAAAAGTTGATGTTGACCTGCAAACTGTTGGTAAAAATTAGTCTGAAACATACGAAACGATTTAGTAACAATTCTGAAAGTTTCTTTTATTTCTCGTTTGATGTCGTTTACTTTTTCCAATAAAATGCTTCTACATGAATCCGGAAAAGGATTAGAACTGTTTAATTTAATGCAGGACGGGAGCATTGTACGAGGTATCACCATATTATCTAAGCAATCACGTATAAATTTTAATTGTAACTTTTTAGTGTGTCCTAATATCATTTTTGAACGATATCGAAGAAATAATTTGCGAAGGTTAAAATCTAACACAGTTACACCGGGCATTTTTTTATAGTATAGATTTTACCAAACTTTAAAACGTTTGCAAATATTTACTAAGGTTTGATTGCCCTTTAATTAATTCAACTATTCATTAAAACTTTTTAATTAAAACATATTAAAATATTTCACAAAACAATTTAATTAATTTGACATTGCTATATAACAATAATATAATGCCCAAAATGACGGGCCCACTCTAGCTTTCGTCTGTTCTTTCTTTCAGACCTTGTTCAAGAGTAAGAGTTCATTCCATAAATTTTAAGCAAAGAATAAATTTTTTTAGTTGGATGTTATTTTTTTTTATTTTTCTTGACGATCCTAATGCTATATTCTGAATGAAGTCTATTTTTAGCTCACCGTCTTGTTTATTGAAGTTCCCTGAATTTTTTATGATATATGCTTCAATAATTTTTCTTTTATTGATTTGTGGGGCAGAGGAGATCGGTTGCATATTTTGGATATCTATTGTATGATTCCGGGTTGATCTGTGTGTTACCAACGCTGAATTAATTCTGCCAGATAGCAAATCTTGTTTGTGTTGCTCTCGACGTCTTTCAAAATCATTTGTCTCGCCATAATATGAGTCAGAACAGTGTAAACAAGGGACACGGTAAACCACAGGGCCTGTTTTTATATTCGCGGATTTCGGGGGACAAAGCATTTTTTAGCAGTAAATTATTGGAAGGAACAATATTAACATTTTGAGGGATAAACTTTTTTATGGGACCCAAAGGGATATGGGGGAGGGGCAAAAAGGAACTAGTAGGTTTTTCTCTTGTGTTAACTCCTGAATAAAACTTCAATTTGGCTTTGTGAAAAGCTTTATTGATACAGTGAATGGGATATTTTAAATTTTTAAGATGTATTAGAATATAAAAGGTCGGTTTCAAGCTCTCAATGACTGAGGGAAGAGCATAGCCTAAACGCTCCGAAGATATAAAGAGATAAAGGGCATTTTTGTTGTTTTAATGTGTGGCGCGGAGATACAGATGTAGTATGTTGGAGTGGATGAGGTTTTCTATAAGATAGAAAAATGTATTTTCTGTGTGTTGGACCAATGAGAGAGGGTGTCAAGAAAAAAAAAAGCGGAAAAAAAAGGGAAAAAAAAAAAAAAATTTTTTTAAAAAAAATTTGGGTTTTGGTTAGAGGGTTTCGATAGTGAATTTAATATTTGGATGTATGCTTGTTTATATGTTGTAAAATGTGTTGTGGGTTAGTGGGAAGATACATTTACACAGAAGATACATTTTTTACTAGTCTTATTAGAAAACCTACATCCACTTCAACTACATACATTGGCTTCCGCGCACACATAAAACACAAAAATAGCCTACTTTTATCTTCTTAATATATTCGAGCGTTTTAGGCTATGCCTCCTCAGTCCATTGAGAGCCTGAAACCGACTTTATGATTTAATAACATAAAACATTTAAAATATCCATTCACTTGTAATCTAATAAGCTTTCACAAAGCCAAATTGAAGCTTTTTTATTCAGGAGTAACACAAAGATTAAACCTACTAGTTCTTTTTGCCCCCCCCCACTATCCCCTTTGGGTCCCATACAAAAAGTTTATCCCTCAACAATGTTAATATGGTTCCTTCAATATTTTACTGCTATTAAGCTGCCTATATCCCCCGAAATCCGCGAATATAAAAACAGGCCCTGTGGTTTACCGTGTCCCTTGTTTACACTGTTCTGACTCATATTATGGTGAGACAAATGATTTTGAAAGACGTCGAGAGCAACACAAACAAGATTTGCTATCTGGCAGAATTAATTCAGCGCTGGTACCACCAGATCACCTGGAATCATACAATAGATATTCAAAATATGCAACCAATCTCCTCTGCCCCTCAAATCAATAAAAGAAAAATTATTGAAGCATATTTCATAAAAATTCAGGGAACTTCAATAAACAAGACGGTAAACCAAGGGCCTGTTTCATTCAGAATATAGCATTAGGATCGTCAAGAAAAATAAAAAAAATAACATCCAACTAAAAAAATTTATTCTTTGCTTAAAATTTATGGAATGAACTCTTACTCTTGAACAAGGTCTGAAAGAAAGAACAGACGAAAGCTAGAGTGGGCCCGTCATTTTGGGCATTATATTATTGTTATATAGCAATGTCAAATTAAATTGATTGTTTTTGTGAATATTTAATATGTTTTAATTAAATAAAGTTTTAATGAATAGTTGAATTAATTAAACGGGCAATCAATACCTTAGTAAATATTTGCAAACGTTTTAAAGTTTGGTAAAATCTATACTATATATTATATATAATATATATAAATTATATATATATATTATATACTATATATTATATATATATAATATATATTATAATATAATATATATTATATAATATATATATATATATATATATATATAGTATATATATATATATATATATTTAATATATATACTATTATTATATATATATATTATATATTATATATATATATATATTTACCACTCATTGGACCATTAGGTACCATATACCGTACAATATTTTTTTATATAGGCAACCGCTTATATATATATATATATATATATATATATATATATATATATATATATATATATATATATATATATATATATATATATATATATATATATATATATATATATATATATATATATATATATATATTATATATACATATATATAGTATATATACAATTTGATACCTCGTACAGGTATTCACATTTATACCGGTATTTGTCCGGCATGTTATGTACTTTTTTTTTGCGTTAGAGTTTAACTTAGTATATTTTTTAAATATTTGGAATGTAGTGTCCCGAGACACTTATTAGTTTTTCTTTTGTATATATTTAATAATTTTTGAAATTTAAAATGGCGTCCCCCATGTCTGATTTGTCAGTCAAAGTCTATGGGGCACATAAAAAGCAACGTAAAACTTTATGGTGTTGTGCCACAAAGGCCATTAAGGAGGCCACTACTCAATTAATGGATCCAAACCTTGATATCGCGAAACTGGAATCCCTTATAACTAACTTAGAAAATTTAGATATTAGATTGGCTGAAACTGATGATAACATCGCTGAATTCCTAGACGAGGAAAATACCCTCATTGATGATGAAGAAAAATATACCAGGCATACCGCTCTATTGGATTCTATTAGTGCCCTTAAATATAAAATCAAAAACCTTAATAAACCACCTTCGCTCCCAGCTTCACCTACGGCCACACCGGTTACTCCAAGGGAGCTGGAGGCATTTAAACGCCCTATTAAAAAATTACCTACTTTTAGTGGTAATATATTAGAATATGCTTCTTTCATTGAAGCTTTTGAAAACTATATTGAAGGTCAGAATTATTCTGATCTTAGTAAACTTGGCTTATTATTGGATTGCCTTCAAGGCACTGCGAAACAGATGGTACCAGGTTGATTTTGATAATCCCGCAAAGGTTCAAGAGACCTTAATATTGAAACTAACTAAACTAAACGCTCCGAGGTATGAGTACTCTGAACTCTATCTGAAATGTTATATTGAATCTTTAAAAACAAAGGGCATAACCGTCGATGACAATTCTTACTCTACTATTTTGGGTGTTTTACTGGCACAAAAATTGCCCTCACAAATCAAGGTCAAGGTTGTTTGGGAACACACCGGTAAAAGTTGGACCCTTAAGCATCTTTTTGAAATAATAAACCAAGCACTTACTATATTAGAAGCCTCAGGGCAAACCTTACCCAGCAAAGATAAAAATATTCCCAAAAAGTCAGAGCATACTTCACCCTCCAATAACAAATGGATGGGACATGGAGCAAATCCTAAACAATCAACCGTGCTTAATACCAACGTAAACCCAGCACATCAAAAATCCAACAATAAACCAAATTATCAACCCAACCAAAATAAACCTAATTATAACAACTATAATAGATTTAGCAATAATTACCCCCTAATAATCAAAATAAACCTCCATATCATAATAATAATCAAAATTACCATCAAAATCGTCAAACAAATAATAATTCTAATAATAATTTTTTTTTTAATAATCAAAATAACCCCATAAAATGTCGTTTCTGTAACAGCAGTCATTACACATCCAATTGTAGTCTTATAAACACCCTTGAACTTCGTAGCCAATTGGTTCAAATCATTATTGGTGCCGAAAGTGTTTAGGGAGCAGTCACCCTACACCTGAGTGCCAAAATACTAAAAAATGCTATACTTGTCAGTCTCCTGAGCATCATACTGCTCTTTGTCCCAATATAAAAAACCAGAATATGTTTCAATTGTACCTCAATCCGCTTCAAACCACCTGACCTCCACCTTGTTGACTCAGAGCCATGGTGTAGCTCTAACTATAGCAGATTTAAAAATAAACAAAGAAGACAAACACATCCTTGTTCGAAGTATTTTTGATCAAGGAAGCCAGGTTTTTCTAATATCGAGATCAGTAGCAAAAGTATTAAATTGTAGTCCCCATTCCACTGTTAACATCTCCATAAACAGAATTAATAAAAAGGGCACTCCTTCGGTACATGATATGGTCACAATAAACATCAATACCAAGGAGGGGTGATCCCCATTTCTGCTGTTATAGTAGATCGTCTTCCCAACGATCTTAAAATACCTGGGCTTGTGAAGACCACACAAATGATCAGACAATATTGAATCCCTCTTGCTAATCTTTTTCCAACTTTAGATGTTGCTACGGATATTGGTTTGCTTTTGGGGTCTGATAATCTTCCTCATTTTCTCCAATCATATGAGAAAATAAATAATGTAAATTTGTTAAAGACCAATTTAGGTCATATTATTTGGGGTAAATTAACATTTGCTTCTGGTGGCACTACTTCTCAGGTCACCATTGTTTCTTCTTTTAGGGCAGAAGTCCAATTATTTGATTCTGTAGTTAGTTTTAGTAATCCTATTCGTAAGGACATTAATCATTCTTCCTTTTTCCCTATAATTGAGGAGGAAGAACCTTTACTTTAGATGTAAATCCTCCCATGTCTGTAACTGAGGTCGAGGACTCTTTAATTACAAATCCTTCACCTCCCTTCGAAGATGCCGGAGGGGAAGTTGTAAATAATGCGCATCCTTCTACCTTTTCCCATGAGGAATATTTAGACTTAGTCAATAGATCTAAGGTTTTATCCGCCTCCGATGAGGCTTGTGAAATTTCCCCTCTTTTGAAATAATTGAAAATATAAATATTACCTCGGCTGAGGTTGGTGAGAACTCTCACCTTTCTGAAAACTCTGAAAATATAAATATTGTCTACCCTGAGACTTGTGAGGACTCTCACACTTTTGAAAATATTGATAAAAATATATTATCTGCTTCGGCTGAAGCTTCTAGTACTGATTCTGCTTTAGTGAAAAATATAGAAAATATAAACAATTCCTCGACTGAGGACCCTAACAACCCTACTCCTGTAATTACAGAGGAGGAAATTCATAAAACCTCCTTAGACGACCTCGATCGTTTATGGTCTCTCTCTCACATTGGAATACTGCCTGATGAGCAGTTTACTTTAGCTTAAAAAACTACCCTTGAATCTTTCAAGGAAAATTTGCACTTAGAAAATTGGAAATATGTAGTGTCAATACCATGGCATACAAATCATCCCACTTTACCAGATAATTATACTTTGTCGAAACGTCGACTTTATAGTGTACTAAAACGGCTCAGGACAGAACCCGAATTATTAAAATCCTACAACGATGTAATAAAGCAACAGTTTTCCCTGACTTCATCGAGGAAGTAAAACCTTCCATCCCCTTCATCCAGAAGCCAAGTTACATTACCTACCCCATCGTGGGGTGCGCAAAAATTCGTTCTACGACTAAACTCCGTTTAGTCTGACTGACTGCTATCTAAAAGCCCAGTTTAACATTTCCTGTTTACACAGGGTCCGTCCCCTGATAACAGATCTGGGAAAAACTACTATAAAATTTAGAATAAAAAAGTACGCAGCTTCGTCTGACATCGAAAAGCCTTTTTAGGCATTCGTTTTTAGCAGAAAAGGATCGAGATTCAATCTCGGTTCCTATGTTCATGAGGATCCTTCAGAGTCTCAATCGCCTATAGTAAATCTATAGGTTCAATCTAAGTACTATTTGGAGCATAACTGATCAGTTGTCATTTTTAATTGGCAGCATGCCTCCACCACGCATGTTAATAAATCTCAAACGGCATACAAAGATATCATTCTAGAAGCAAATATAGTGTTAGATACGCTCTTGTACATTGACACGAAGAGAAATACGAAATACTTTTAGAAACCAGATCTTATTTGCAAAGGCTGTTTAAACTTAAGAGAGTGGCTTCAAACTCGTCTCTCGCTACTTCTATGTTCCAAGAGAAGAATTGGCATAGAAGAATCTTGTTATTAAATTTTTAGGATGGATATGGGATACAGTCTTCCGGATACATGTCCTATCCCACTCGTAGCTTCGACTCAGAAGCTAATACAAAACGTAAAATACTGCACAAGGTTGCATCTGCATTTGACCCCCTTGGTGCGTTTTGTCACCATAGTTATAAGAGGTAATAATGCTTGTACAAAAAAATTTTGAAATGAACTTGACTGGGACACAAGATTCCCAATGATCTTCAGAGAGAATGGAGAATCACTTGTGGTTCAATTTGAACAATGTGAAATTTAAAAGTTGCCTTTTCAACTTATATATTCAATTAACGTGGAACTCCACGCCTTTTCCGATGCATCCGGATCTGCATACGGTACAGTGGTGTATATAGTCGCTTGTGTAAACACTACACCCATTTCTCATATATTCTTATCTAAGGTGAAAGTATCACCTATAAAAGAACTCTCCATTCCTGCTTAGAACTTCAATGGGAGCTCTACTTTCATCGCGTAATGTTAAAATTTGGTATTTGACAACTTTTTTTGAAGAAAATGTATTAAACTTTTGAAAAGATTATGCTTGGTGTGAATATGTCCAAGTCACTTGGAGTGGATTCTTTGTCCCCTGAAACAAACAGCTCTCCACCTTTATCCAGAATAGAGTGGATGAGGTTCGTAAAAATGTTCCCTCTATAGAGTGTACGCAGGATAACCCTGCTGACCTAGCTTCCCGCGGGTCAGATTGTAAATATTTTAGCTTCTGATTTAATTGGACCATAAGTCCACTGTGGCTCTTAAATTTCGTCAGACTGTCCTGTCTGGAGGGAACACCCTTCTTCACAAAATAAAGAAGAAGATTTCATAGTCTCAGCTGTGACTATAGTTCCACCTGTTGAGAGTATATTGAACAGTGAGAAGCAGGGTTGTGGAGTCGGAGTCGGTCGCGGAGTCGGGGTGTCGGTAATTTTGAAGAGGGTGGAGTCGGAGTCGGTAATTTTCAAGAGGGTGGAGTCGGAGGTCGGTAATTTTCAAGAGGTCGGAGTCGGAGTCGGTAACTTTCAAGATAGTAGAGTTGGAGTCAGAAAATTTTGAACGAACAAACATGAATTGTGACTCTGACTTCAATCACTTCATACAAGTTCCCTGACTTGCGACTTCCACATCAGCAAAAGATCGCAATTGCAAAACTTCGAAGTTTGTTAAGCCTGTACTATGTTTTAATTGGATTGATATTCTAATAAAATTCAACCACCCAACCTTATACCATCTATATTGTAAGAATGCTGAATAAAATAAAATACTTCTGTACGAAAGAAATTTTCTCCAATTGACAAATGAATTGCTACTACCTTGCTCTTATAATTCGATCTATCTTACAGGGTAAAGCTTTAACTGAAGATCAACAACAAAAAACTAAATCTGCACTTTGCAACGTGACCATTTGTATTAAAGGGTTGCAGGAAGTTCAAGAAGAAAAGGATATATCTGAACATATTATAAGTGATGAAACTACAACTATCCGCATTACTACTTTCTCAAGTGATTTTTCAGAAAGTCAGAAGATGAGTTATGAAAGCTTTTTAGATTTCTGAAGAGTTTTTAGTCGAAAGCTTCGCAGCTGGTTCAAGAAGAATGCAAGTTCTCCTCATGCCTGTGCTAACCATATTCCATAAGCTTTGAAACAAAATTTATTTTGCCTGCACTGAAAGAAGTTGAAAAATTGATATCTTCGAAGCATAAATTAAAGAGGCATCGACAAAGTATCCAGACATTTGTAGCAGAAGCTGTAATTGCTGTTATTGCTCTGAGACCTCCAACACAAGTGTGGAACTGCTTTTTCTGTTCTTCGCATTATAAAATCAGACAAAAGAGGAAAAAGCGTATTCCCTATTTTTAAGAAACAATTCAATCAGTGAAGTAAATGACACTAGATGTAAGTTCATATAACTAAGTAATGTCTGAGTTATATATATATAAATATATATATATTATTATATATATATAATAATATATATATATATGTTATATATATATATTATATATATATATATGATATATATATAATATGATATCATATATAATATATATATATCCTAGTATATATTTATAATATATTAATATATATATTATATATGTATATTATATATATATATATATATATATATATATATTATATATATATATATTATGATACTTATATATATTAGTATATATAGCTGATATATATATATATATATATATTATATATATATATATATATATATTATATAATTATATATATATATATATATAATATATAATATAATATATCTTATTATAAATAAATAATATATATATATATATAATTATATATATAAAACTTAAGCGATCAAAATGTTTTGATGGCTTGAGTCTCTAAATTATAATTTTTAATATATAAAAATATATTTAATCATAGTAAATTAAGAGCATATATTTTATTAGATAGAATGAGGAAATATATTGTTAAGTTTGGTGAAATAATTAAAGTTTAAGTAGCTGTTGTTCCATATTTATATATATTATTATATATAGTATATATATAGATAGTTATATATATAATATATATAGATATATATTATAAATTATATTATATATATATGATATATATATATATATAATTATATATATTATATATATATATAGTATATGGTCAGAGTGTCTAAAGCTGACATCATGTAACTCGAGAATGGCAGAACCTACAGTAAAACAAATTATATATTTGGAATCAGCGAAAAATTCTAAGGAGGGATTTTTATTTTCATTTTTTATTTTTTTGCATTTATTCGTCGGAAATATTTTTAAAAAAAATTCCCATTTAGGGGCTGCTGAGCTTGAGGGGACAGAGGGGGGACTGAAGTCGCCCCCGTGTCCATCGCTGGGAGGTCCGAGAGACCCGCAGACTCCTGCATCTTTTCCGGTTTAACCATATGTTATTTCTTAGTTTAATAGTAATAACAAAAGTGTAAAGGGAAGTAAATATTTTCTTATTTTCACGTAAAGAATACATTAGATTAAAACGAAAGGATGGCCGGAAGTCGGGGTCTCTCTCGGGCTCCGTGGACGGACGGGGACTTCGTCCCCCTCTGTTCCCCGTCTGCTCGAGCCCCCTAGATGGGGTAAAAAAAATTTTTTAAAATATTTACGAAGAATAAAAAAAAATTAAAAACCCCTCCTTAGAATTTTCCGCTGATTCCAAATATATAATTTGTTTTTACTGTAGTGCTGCCGTTCTCGGGTTACATGATGTCAGCTTTAAACACTATAGCCTATATATATTATATAAATAATATATATAATAATATATATATATATTCTATATACTATATATATATATATATATATATAATTATATATATATATATATGTAATATATATATTACATTTATCATTATATATATTATATATATATATAGTATATATAGTATATAATTAAATACTATAAAAATAATATTATATAGGTATATATATAGTATATTATTATATATATATATATATTATTATATATATATATATTTTAGTATTAATTTTTAAATATATTATATATATATATATATATATATTATATACGGGTGATTCAAAATTATAGGTAAAAAATTTTTTTGGGAATTGATAAGAAATGCAAAAAAAAAAGGTAAATGTTTCTATATAAGAATATGACGTAATGTGGCTTAGTTTTTTCTGTCCTGGCTGTCTGTTATGGGTTTTTTACTAAATACTTGTATCACAAAAACCAAGTAAGTTCATAATACTCTACTCATTTTAAAATGGCTGACGTTAAATAGTAATTTGAAGAAACGAATAACTCATTCGAAATAGGTGTAAATAGGATATTCATTTATTGTATGAATTGGGTTAATTTTGTACAACATAAACATACTGTTTCCAAAGCACCTACAAATGTATCAAAAAGACAAAGATAGATGTCTGAGAAATGGCTTCCGTTGTTTTCAATGCACCGCGTCGAGGCGTGCTGTCTCATCGATTGTCGGTACGCCGTTCAATATCATAGGAAATCTGTTTGATCGTTTCAATCGCGTTCATCAATCCTTATCGTATGTCTTAAACGGTTGTGACTAGAGAAGAGTTATACATCGTCTTAATCGTGCCCCAAGGTAATAATCCAAGGATTAGGTCTGGCGACCTTGATTGGCCACGCACTGGGCTACCTCGACTATCCATCTGATTGAAAGGTCTCATTCAGGTTTCACGACTGCAAAGCACTAAGTGTGCAGAGCCCATGGATTCAAACACACTTGTTCTTTGGCGCAACTGAAGGAAGGTACATCATCAAACAAGTTACGGGCTCATGTTTCAAAAGGTTACCGTCAGATTAGGCTATTAAGCCTGGGAGGAACTCGAACATAAGTAATGTCATGGTAAATTATTCTTCCCCAACTATTTCTTGAAAACTGATGTTGTGAACGATTCTGTTTAATGGCTTGAGGATTCTCGTCTGCCCAAATGTGTTCGTTTTGAACGTTAACGATAGCTGTTTCTTGTAAAGTGAGCCTCGTCGTTAAATAAAAACCTTCGTTAAAAAGTTTGGGTCAATCATTTTCAAAAAACATTGACAAATAACAACACGAGGGAGCATAGTCACGTGGCATTAGAGTATGCAACCTGATGGACGTGGTACGGGTGTAACTGTTGCTCCTGTAGTAACCTCCACTAGATTGGTTCGAATTAAACTGTAGAGACAATTCCGCGTGCTCTTTCAGGAGCTCAAAATTTCACTTTTAAGAACTAATTCTTATCTTCTAAATCAAACAGTACTAGTTAGATCGGATCTGCTGCAAAGTAGTGGTGCTCTTTGGACTGCATAATACCTGTTTTCAGAGGAAGCGTTGATGAATAGTGGCAACCGCAAAATAACCCTGCGCTTGGACAAATTCGGTTGGAATATTTCTCTTGGCACAACGTCTTGGTGGCAGAACTTTGCAGCGTTTCATCATACATTAGATGCATGGTCAGCTATTCAGAGTATGAATACATCGTGATAATTAGTTCCATATTCAATTATACGAAAGAAACATTAAGAGACACACACACCCAGTCAATGAGTTACATTGTATGCGTAACACAAACAGACAGTGCATTTATGTATACAGTATCTGGTTGTTTTTGTCAACAATGTGCTGAAATGGTTAATGGAAGGAGTAGCTGTTTTGTGAAGAGTGATTATTTAAATGAGATGTTTGCATTTTTACTAAAAATTTTACATTCCTCACTTTATGATAGTTCTGCAATAATTTATTAAATGTTTAGCATTTTGATTCTGCGCATTCACACAAAGGTATTTTTTTGGTGTCCTAAAATTTTTAACCTAACTCATCAGCTTTCATGAATGTCGCCTCAAATACTTTTAACTGCGCATTTTTTAAAATTTATATGTAAATTGAGATACTTCTTTTTGTCGTTCATTAGCCACAACACACAACAGTAACTGCATTCCAATATAAGGTTTGTAACCTACTTTGGTAGATACAAAATATTTAGTAAATAATCACATACAGACAGCCAGACGGAAAACTAAAGCACGTTACGTCATACCTTTATATTAAGAACTTTTACCTTTATTTTGCATTTCCTATCAGCTACCAAAAAATTTTTAACCATAAATTTTGAATTTTTTTTATAATATAGTATATATATATAGTATGTATAGTATACTAAATATTATAATATATATATATTATATATATATATTATATATATAATAATATATAATATATATATTATATATATATAATATTATATATATATATATAATATATATATATTATAGTATAATATAATATATATATATATTATATATATATATATATATATATAATAATATATATATATACTATTATATATATATATATATATTATATATATATTATATATATATATATATATATATTATATATATAATATATCATATATATATATTCTATATTATATATATATATATATATATATATATATATATATACTATATATATATATAATATATATATATATATATATATATATATATATATATATATATATCTATATATAATATATTATATATATATTTATATTATATATATATATACTATATAATATATCGTATATATATATTATATATAATATATATAAATGTAATATATATATAAATCTAATATATAATATAATATATATACTATATATATATATATATATATCATATATAATATATATATATATATATATATATATATATATATAATATTATATATATATATATATATATATTATAATAATATATATTTAGTGATGGGAGATTAATCGGAATCGGAGGAATCAGCTGTTTTTCAGGAATCGAATCGGAATCGGGAATCGCAAAATTGACCGATTCTTTGGTATACAATCTGAAAATATTTTTATTCGATCTTTAATGATATTTTCCCATGAGCCAATATTTCGAAGTCTGCCCTATTGATTTTTAATTTCAGTTCTTCCTTAATTCTATTAATTAAAGAAAACTGGATAAGCGGCGCATCTTTACGTAGAGACTAAGAATATCATCGTTTTAGGATTTTCAGAGCAGTCATGGTGAGGCACGCCATTTTGGCAATGTTTTCGTTAGTCATGTTAGTAATATGTTTTGATAATGATTATACCCGTGAACTCGTTTAAGTGAGACAGTAGAAATATGTTGCCTGTAGGTGTAATAATTGGAGCTATTTGAATTATAAATGCTAACCTTCGAGTTTTCCTTTTCCACGTATCTCCATACAGCAATCTAATATAGTGGATTGTCTCAAAATGTTATGAAAGGAATTTCAATATTCTTGCTACTAAAAATTCAATGTTTATAATAAGGGATAACGCACTTCATATGGCTGCAGGAGTTACACAAGCATGATTCCAGGAATTACCTTTGCTTTTTACACTCTTGACACTAGTTCTCAATGATGCCATATCTGAACAAAGAGACGTGAAAAAAAAAATATCCATATGGCAAGACAATGCGTAGTCATTTTAATCACATCGCCTCAAGCTATTGCCAAGAATGAAGAATATCAAACTAGATTTAATTTACCACAGCATAGATTTATTCAGGATGTACAAACCAGATGTTATAGCCAGTATCATATGCTTTCAAAATTTTTTAAACAAAAGAGGGCTCTCATTTTCATATTGCAGTGATCATGCTCAAAAACTGCATGCTTAGAAACAACGGAAAGTTCTTTGAAAATTGCTAAAAATACTTAAAATTTTGTTGATTGTTACAAATTTATTGAGCTACAAGGAATCAATGGCATCGCAATAATCCAAATATGAAAGTGATTTGTAGTTTTTTGAAAAGAAGTCAAAAAAAGGACTATTTGAGGACTTGGGCTAACAGTATCAGCATGGAAAAATCAGTAAAAAATAGATCAGCATTTACTTTACTGATCAAGAATCTTGTGCTTGCTACCTATCTTGATCGCACGCTTTAAAACTACATTCCTTGAGGATGAATATAACATAAAAAAGTGGAAGATATTCTTAAGCAATGGATGTGCGAAGATATATGTTGTATAAAGGAAAGGAAAGCAGTTTCCACTACTTTAAACCAATCTTCAGATTCTTCTCATTATCAACAGAATTGGGCGAAAAAGGTGATACTGAAGATAATAGTTAACTTCAGTTTTGAAAGCTGTTTTTCGGAATTTAAAGAGAAAAGATTTAAAAACAGCAACGACTCATTCTAAGGAGAAACACACATATATTGAAAAAATTGAAGATGTTATAAAAGTAGGAAATCAGCCAATATAAAAATATGGAAACTTATTAAAAATTCAGAAAGTCCCCTACAATGGTGGTCATCGAATAAAGGTATCTTTCAGCATTTGGGTGTCCTTTCTAGAAAATATTTAACTCGCCCACCTTTTCAGAATTGGAGGATCAATTTATTCTCCTAAAAAAATCGGATGCACTCAGAAACGGGAGAAATGTTAATGTTTTTGCACTACAATTTAAGGGTTATGTATTGAGTTCGTGTAATGTTAATAATTTTGCTTCGAGATCTTACTTTTTAGTAAAGTTGAAAAAAAGATTTTTTTTTAAAACAAAAATGACAAAATTGTTCATTTATTGTAAGATTTTTAAATATTGTTTTTATTTTTCAGTGGTTAAATAAATAAAAGGTAATTAACTAATTATTTCTTTAGCAAAGAAAAAATATAAGAGAATTCTATAACATTAATTTATAAGGTTTAAATATCTAAAATTAGTGATTTAGCAAAGTTAGGCCTATATATATATATATATATATATTATATATTATATATATATATATATATATATATATATATAAAATAATATATATATAATATATAGTATATAAGAATCGGAATCGGCACTTTTGACTCGGAATCGGTATCGGAATCGGCATCGGCTGAAAATTTTGGAATCGTCCCATCACTAAATATATATATATCGTATAGTATATAATATATATATATATAGTATATATAATATATATTATATATATATTATATATAATATATATATATATTATATATATACTATATATATAATATATATATATATATATATATATATATAATATATATATATATATATATATATATATATTATATATAATTTAGATGCAAGGGTCTAAATGTAGTTTTCCTAGTTTGCAGATGATGCCAAAAGTGGCAAACCTTAGTAGGAATATAGTGAAGGATGTATAAAGATGCAAAATGATCTTGATAAACTTCTAGGTCGACAGATAAGTGGCAATTGAATTTTTATAGTAAAAAGTTTAAAGTTTCTTTCATTTAGGTAACTCAAATAAAGGATTTAACTACGATGTGAATGGGGATTGGCTTGGGTCTGTGAACCAAAGAAAAGATTTATATGTGAGTATATAGCAGCGAATCCGAAAGTAGCTATCAGTGTTTGGAAGCAAAGAAATAAAGCTAATAAGATTTGCAAAACCAACAAAGTTATAGAAGCTGTATAAATAGTATTTTTAGGTCAGTATTCGAGTATGTGCGCACAAGTTTGGACACCCTTATTTAAGACAAAGCTTAGTATGCTGATGAGACTGTAAAGTAGTGTTCAACAAGGATGATTTTGTTTGAGGGTAAGAGCTCTGAGGAGAAGGCTGATGAGTTAGGAATGTTTTTCTTAGAAGGTAGATTTCCATAGGTAAAATCATAACTGTTTTATCATGACATGCATTGATAATATTGATACCATAAATTCTTTATAGTAGACCATGGACAGGAGATTAGGGAACGCAATAAGAAAATTAGGAAAACGTGTAACCTTGATGTAAGAAAACATTCATTCTGTAATAGTGTTGTAAATTTTTGGAATGGTTTTCCGCAGGATGTTGTTGAGTGTGACTCACTGCGACATTAAAGAAAGGATTGGATAGGTTATATGGATGGTTTGGACATCATTTAGTATATTCTGACGTGGCCAAAGTGGCGGGTTTTTAGCTAGTTATTAAGGTAAAACTGCATGTTGTACTACCAGTATCACAATAAACTAATTAAAGCTTGTATTGTGGTTAGCATGACCTTACTATTGTTTTTGCTTTTGGTAGTAATTGGCGTATATATTATATTGTTACCTTAGCTAAAGATTTTACTTTACCTTAAGGGTGTGGTGTAGGTGTGTATGCTGCACGGGCATGTAATTTGATAAATTGTTTAATTGACTGGGACAAGCCTCGATAGGACCCATGTGGGCTTCAAACTGTTTCTTTGTTTTCCTATCTCTATCGGTAAGAATACTAAACGCAATCTTTGAGTATAATAATGACTTTCTGATTTAGACAAGCGATATGATGGTGTATAAGCAATAAGAAATGTTTTTAGAGGTGTTTAAGCTGTCGAAAATATCCAGCGCGTTAGATGTTCATTGTTCACATTCAGGTGAAGTACAACACATTAGAAACTTTATGGCACATCGAATGCAACTATTTGCTATTTTAGATTGCCAAGGCCGACAACTACTTTAATAGGAAAAAAATGGAAAAGATTTTCCCAGACACAAAATGTACAAAACTCTCGCGAATTTGCGAAACAAGGTTGGTGGAAAATTTCGATGGATTGTTACCATCTTATGAAATTTTTAAAGCATTGTTGAAGCTTAAGAGGAGCTTGAATGGATCAAGATATTAAACCTTTTTCAAAAAGATTAGACTTTTCAAGTCTGTAAGCAAAAGCAAATTTGTTATAAGTGTGCTTATTCATGTCAACTTTATTCTCAAACATTCTTCCATTCTTTATTACATTGCATTCTTCATAATTAGTGATAGCACCGTTCTTAATCATACCGAAAAATATTATGTTTTGTTTTGAAAGGATTTTCAGATAAACCTAACGAAACCTAACAGAACCGGCTTTAATGAGCGTTCATCATAGCTTCACAATATAAACGAAGGAAGTTATCAATCATTTTGTTGTTAAGAGATCAAGATTAAGAATTTTTTTAAATGAAGAAAATGATATCTGTTTTTCTTTTAATTTACTATTAATGTTACATTATTTTATTTCCTTTTATTGAAGTAATATAATATGTATATATATATATATAATATATATATACTAAATTTAAAAAATAAAAAAAATTTAATATATAATATATATATATATATATATATATATCATATAATATATATATATATATATAATATATATATATTATTTATAATTTATATATATATTATATATGATATATATATATATATAATATAATATATAATATATATATATATATATATATATAATCTATATTTAATATATATATTATTATATATATACTATATATATATATATATATATATATATATATAATAGTATTATATTATATTATATATATATAATATTATATATATATATGATATATATATATTAAATATTAATATATATATATATGTGATATATTATATATAATATATATAATATATATAATATATGCTTGCCTTCAGTCATAGAAAGGGGGGTTAATTAGAGCACTTTTCCTCGTAGTTGGTTATTGTGATGTTAGATAACAATGACAAAATGATTTTCATTAAACAGATGATAAGTTATAGATGGGCAATCAAATATCAACGTTAGCACTAATTATGAATTTTCACAGACTAACTAATAAGATAATGCACTAATTCCCTATCCTAAACAGACCTGCCGGCCTTTGGTTCAATCTAACAATTTACGTAGGGCATCCTCACAGTATGAGGTTCGCTACAAGACTCCCGGGTATGATTTTGTGGCGTCCCTTCAGGACCCAAGCACCAATCATAACCCTTGTTCGTTTGGCACTCCTTTCCTCCGCGAAGGAAAAGTAGGTCGCCAAACAGCTGATTTTCAAATAATGTAACATTGTGTATCAGTATGAAGTTAGGCACCATTAATGCATATGATGATGCAGGAGGGTTTGCAAAGCCCTCTTACAGAGTGACATTACACTACTAAGACACTGCATGCTAACTTGTCCTTACAAGGATTCCCTACCGTAATTTCACCCTAGAGCTGGTGGCGCACATTCAGAGTGCAACAAGGATTCTCATGCCTCGGAGAACAGGGGTGAGGCCCCTGTTTTCGATTTCACAGAGATACTTTCTTACCCTCCTTCGATTGAATACATGAAATACAAAGTTGAGGAAAGAGGAAGAACAGGTGAAAACACTACTTGTGGAAGGAGAAAGAACTTACAATATGTATATTTAATACCATTTTTAACCACTTTGGTTCTCGTATTAAGTACCATAATAACGTCTTAGATCTTTATTTCCTCAAGAGCTATTACCTCGGTTCCTCATTTCTTTTCTCTACTTCTGTTATTCCGCGTTTTTCTTGCGGTTCTGTAGGGTCAGGAACAAGATTATAGAAAATTTTGACATTCTAAATTTTTCTACCAACGCAACATTATCTCCTTTCCCAATATGGGCGTTATATTAGTGCTCTTTGCCTGACTCTCTAAGTCGTGGGTAATCCTTGAGAGAGCTTTACACGATTGTAATTGTTTTCGACTTTTCACCAGCAATATTGAGCATCTTTTAATTACGAAGGGACGAACACAGTTTCTGTTCTTAAGTTAGTCTCTGAGAGAGTGGGTTTTGGCTATGAGTCCTGCCAGTTTTTCAATATAATTATCATAGGTTTTAGGACCGTCTGGGAGTGAAGGGTCTATCAATCCGTCAGGAATGTTTATATCTTGCCCGAACATCATTTGCTCGGACAGATGCCGGATTCTGAGATAGGGGCGAGCCGGAGTGCGAACAAGACGAATGGTAAAACGTCTAACCACCCTTGACTCTCCATACCTGGTTCAGCTAACATGGTTCTTAAACTGGTTAGAATCATCTTATGGGTTACTTCTGCCTTGGAGTTACTGAAAGGTGAGTAGCTAGCGTAGTTGTATGAGTTATTCCTAATAGTTTACAGACACTTTCAAATAAATGTGACGTGAAATTTCCACCCTTATCTGTGATCAGGTTGCTGGGAACTCCACACATCGGAATTAGCTGATTTATCAATGTTTTCACAATGGTTTCTTTGGTGATGTCCTTGAGGGGAAAGGCCCACACGTAATGGGAATATCTATCAATGAGAGTTAATAAGTACTTGTATCCTCTACAAATCGGTAATTTCAATATATCACAGTTTAAATCTTGGAATTTGTAGGAAACTTCTTTATACTTCCCGTAAATAGGATTTATGCTACGGTTTACCTTTCCTATTTGACATTGTGGACAACTTCTCACAAGAGCTTTCACTCTCTTATGCATGTTGCGGAACACAAAATCGCTTTTTATCGCGGTCAGACAGCGCGATATCCCGAGGTGTCCTTGAAAGTGAGTTAACCGTATAATATCGTCTATATGTTGATCAGGGAGAATGACTCTAGCATAATTCAGTGAGGTATCAACGTAGAGAGAGACTTCATTCTTTTTGAACCAGAAGGGTTGTTTCTTTATGATTAATGAACTTTTTTCTTTATTTTTAAGCAATGAATTAATGTATTCGTCTTCTAACTGGTCTTTACTAATTGCTGCGTAGTCAACTTCTTTCCTGAAGCGTTTTATTAAGTCAATATGAGCTTCATTACAGCGCTGAATTAAATTTATTCGTGTGTTTTCAGTAAGTATATCATTTATTTCATCTAACTTTTTAGTTGGTGATTTTTGGTTTATTTTAAGTAATTCTTTTTCTTCCATCTCTATTCTCTCTTTCATTCTCAACCCTTTGGGTTTTAAAGTCCCTTTTTTCTCATGGGAACTATTCTCGGAATTTCTTTTGTTTACAAGTTGGTTATTTAAAGGGTCTACCTTTTTACCCTTTGTTGGAATGCCGACCGCAGCACGCGTGTGGTTTTGTTTTATTACCCTATGATAACGAGCTTTTAATTTTGGAGAAAGTTCTTCATATTTGTACTCGGTTGTAAAATCTGAGCAAGTATCCACGTGGAGTATGGGAACTTCGCTCTTATTGGCTAATTGGCTGAAATGAGGACCAATCACAGCGTTCGTAGGAGAGGAGGTGATTTTTGAGGGTTCTTCTGCGTCAGTAGTCTCACTTTCTTCGTTATTTGGTTCATCATTACTGATATCATTTATTAATAAGTATTCTTCTAAGGGATTTTTCTTTTTTGTTAATAATTTGAAAGAAACTTTGTAACTAGTTAATAAATTTAGGCTCCTAATTTCCCGAATATTAAAGTTTTTATCGTCATTTGATCTTTTATATTTGTTTATGAGTTCACGGCAGTTGGTTTCGATATCAATATTTTTATTCGTGAGGAGATATCCATACTTCTTGAAAACTTTAGTTAAACAGACTAACAGACGATTTGCTTCGTCATAATTCCTCTCTGCAGGAGAGAGAAGTGAACTATAAAATGCAACTGGATGGTCATCTGCGGCAGTAGTAGATAAAATAACAGCCGCTGCAGATACCTTTGTGGCATGTATGATAATTTTGAAATTAGAAGAGGTGCCGGGATAAGTAAGTACAGAAGCATTTTCAACAGCATTTTTAATATTTTTGAAGGCTTTCTCTGCGGTGAGATTCCAACAGACGCGGCGATTGGAGTAGGGTTTTCCCTTTAAAAACAGATTTAGGGGTGCTGTTATTTCAGAAAATAATGGGACGCTGCTGCGATAGAAGCTCACGCGGCCGAGGAAAGATCTTAATTCTTTGATGGTTCGGGGCTTTGGGGTGTTTAAAATATCCCCAATTTTCTCAGGGTTCGGTCTTATGCCATTTTCATTGACCGTATATCCCAAGTATTCAATCTCTTTTTTGGCCACTTGGCATTTTGTGGGATTTAAACTTATATGCAGATAACTTAACCTCTTCAATACCTTCTTCAGGAGGATTTTGTGCTCTTCTTCGGTCTTTGTGTGAATCAATATATCATCCATATAGGCCTGAGTATTTGGGAGGCCTTGTAGGACTGTATCAATGTAAGATTGAAAGATAAAAGGAGATGACACATAGCCCATAGGTAAGTTACGGTAAGTAAAAGACCCGACATTTGAAGTAATGGTAAAGTACTTTTGTGATTCTGGGGCTAATGGCACTGAGTAAAAGGCCTGTGTCACGTCAAGTTTTGTGAAAAGACGGCTCCCCTGCAGGTTTGATATTGCATCTTGCAGGTGCGGAAGTCCATAGACTCCCACCTCGGCTCTTTTGTTCAATTCTCTAAAATCTGAGATTATTCTGACTCGATTTTCGCTTTTCTGGAGGACACTCATGGGAAAAGACCAAGGTGAATGGCTGCGGCGGAGGACTCCTGTAGCTACGAGGTTGTCAAGTTCTGCTTTTGTTTGAGCATAAAGTTTATGCGGGACCCTCCTTGGCTTGAGGGAGACGGGCGGTCCTTTTATATCTATTTTATAAGGATAATTGTTGGCTAGTTCTATTAATACTCTCTCTGGAATATAGGCGGCTTCTTCGTCCGTAGTTATTTGACCGTCCTCAGCTATTAATGCTGTGCTCATTCTCTTATTTTTATTTTTATATTTTTCAAAAATTTCATTCCACCTTTCTTCTTGTTTCAATTTGATGTGGTGGTTTTCGGGGAGATAAGGGTTTACAAATAACTCAGAATATTTTGACAATAACTCATTAAAATTTAAAGAACTAGAAGGCACAGGAGGAGGAGAGAGAGAGAGATTTGAAGGAAGAAGAAGAAATAGGAGCTTCATTAATATTAAAATTCACATTTCTACTCAAATTTAAGGTATTTTTCGTAACTTGATCTAATAACAAATCATCTTTAAAATTAATGCCCATCTCAAAATTCTTTAAAAAGGTTATTCCTAAAATGTTGGTACTTACATTAGCTATATAAAAAGTATCCCTATATCTACGCCCCAGTCCCAGATCGATTTCAATTTTAATACCGTAGACTGCAATTTTTGAGTTGTTAGCTGCAAGTAGGTATCCTACTGGCGCTTTTTGATGGTCATTAGTATTGTAAGATAAAATATTGTGTACAGATCCGCAGTCTAACAAATAATCGATCTTATTAAGTGTGTCATAGACTATATACAAGTTCAAATTATCAATCTTGCAAACCCTATTGTCTCCCTCAACATCGGCTGTAACTATCTTACTGCTTAAGCAGCGCTCGTCATCAGCACTCAAATCAGTTGGGTCTGACAGGATATTTGCTTCATTGCTCCCATTCTCCCTTGTATTATCTATAACACCCCTCCCCCCCTTTAATAAATTTGATTTAAAAAAGATGTATCCCACATGCGATGGATTGACAGTAGTAATAAAATGATTAGTTTGTACATTACCAAAATCGTTTGAGACAGTTGCATCGAGACCTGTATTGAGGTCAGTATTATTTAATATAATATTTTTATTTATTGATATATTTTCGTTTTGTGGACTACTACTACTTCTCATATTTATATTTTTAGAGTTCTTTAAACTAGAAGGATCATGCATTCCTTGTACATTTGTGAAAATTGAATATGATTCATTGATAAAGTTTTTATTTATTTGTTCATTTTTATTGTTATTTTTAATGGAATTTATATTTTCCGTTTGGATAGTGCTGGTAGTTGTATCTATATTTTGATCAATTTCTGGATCAGTATAGTTCATATTGTTTTCAATACTAATGCTGTATTTTCATGTCATTGTATTATTATTATTATTATTATATTATATTATTATATATTATAATTATATTTTATTTTATTATTATTATTTTTTATTATTTATTATTATTATTATTTATTATTAGATTTATTATTATTATTATTATTTTATTTTATTATTATAGTAGTAGTAGTAGTATTTATTTCACTATTATTTTTAAGGTTAATAGAGTTATTATGATTGATACAATTTTTATTTACTTCTTCAGCACTTTTATTTAGTAAGTTTATTTCATTAAGCACCTCACTGTTTGTAATAGGGTCACTTATCACTTGGAGGGTATTACTAAATCTCACTTTTCTAGTGTGAGTATGGTTTTCACGGCTGCTATTAGATGGTAAAATTTGCAGCCTGGTTAGCAGTTTTCCGACGAGGATGGACATTTTTCTGGTTATTTCCATATATTAATGGATACATAGGACACTCACTGCTCTCACATTTATAAGCTTTGAAGAGATAGCGAGCATGATAGAAGCATAACTGATTGACAGCGTTATTAAATGCTTTACTGTATCCATTTGTATCAGATTCTGAGTAGCGTGACCTACTTTTCTCGCGCGTCCTATTTCCTCTCTCAGCTGAGTTCGCTTGGTTTTTAATGAACAGCTGAAAGTCGTGTGCGAGCTCGGTCACAATTTTTGTGAGGTTGGCCATCTGGTGGGCGATTTGACCTTCACTTTTGCTCTCAGTTTCATGTTGGCGCTCTTGGTTGCGCGCGCTGGGAAGAAGGTAGGCGGAGTCTGTTTTGTTACGTACAGAATTTACAGAGCTCCAAGTCTGTTCTTCGTTTGGTTGATGATAATTTCTTCCTTTTCGAACAAAATTCTTATAAAGATCGTCTGAAACTTTAACCATTCTTACAAGGTCATTTTCTTCAGCTAATGAATACACTGACATTTGAATATTTTGGGGCATCTGCTCTAAGAAGAGGTCTATCGCGAATTTGGGGTTGTGTTCTACTAACACATCGAAGCTTTTGTTCCCCAATACTCCTTTTACACGATGGAGATATTCACTGGGCAATTCGTCGGGTCTCATGCCCTGCTTAAAGACATCTCGGATTCTGTTCCTCAAAGCTGGAAGGTAAACTTCTTCTATGTTTTGTAATAGCAGACGATACGCGTTATTTTGAAGGGGGAAGGTGATTTTGGAGACCAAATTTGTGGGCAAAATTGGAGCCAACAACCGAACACGTTCATGTGTATCTTCTATATGATTTAATTTGAAGATCGCTGTGGTGGCACTCAACCAATTTATAACATCATAGGGGTCAAAGGTTGGTAATTGACTTGAGGTTAATTGACTGTATGTTCTTAACGGTGAGTCGGCATCATGACGCCGCGTCCTTTCCTTTTGGCGCGAAGATGGTGGCGTCGCTTCCATCTCAGTTTCGGAGCGAGAACCAGATGGCGTTCCCTCATTATGAGAGGGGGAAAGGCGTTGGGGAGAGGGAGTTTGGTCCTTCCCTCTTTTTGTGGACTTCTTTGTTTGAGTCCTCAAAGTCAGCTTCTTCGTCGATACCATTTTTCTATGGTCTTGTTGTTACCGACTGAGTTTTGAGTCACTTAACTAGGCGTTGATTTTAGGCCTAAATCGAGAGCTTGAATTTGAATTTTTCGCTTTCGAAGTAATAACGACTTTATTCTCTTATTTTAATGATGTTAATAAGAACTTTATTCTTCACGTTATTAATTTTTGACTCAAATAATTTATTTACTTTATCTAACCATCAATATTTTAAGCACTGAACTGACGAGAAAGTACCGGATTTTTTTTTTTTTTTTTTTTTTTTTTTTTTCAATTATTAATGTATCTGACTCCAATTAGGGGGTTTAGCCCCCTGTCGCTCCTGGGGTTACCAAAATGACGTCTAGGCCGAAATCACTTCGACAGTCATAGAAAGGGGGGGTTAATTAGAGCACTTTCCTCGTAGTTGGTTTATTGTGATAGTTAGATAACAATACAAAGATGATTTTCATTAAACAATGGATAAGTAATAGATGGGCATATATCAACGTTAGCACTATTATGAATTTCACAGACTAACTAATAAGATAATGCACTAATTCCCTATCCTAAACAGACCTGCCGGCCTTTTGTTCAATCTAACAATTTACGTAGGGCATCCTCACAGTATGAGGTTCGCTACTAGACTCCCGGGTAGGATTTGGTGGCGTCCCTTCAGGACCCAAGCACCAATCATAACCCTTGTTCGTTTGGCACTCTTTTCCTCCGCGAAGGAAAAGAGGCGCCAAACACTTGACTTTCAAATAATGTACATTGTGTAAGTATGAAGTAGGCCACCATTAATGCAAAGTGATATGCAGGAGGTTTGCAATAGCCTCTTACAGAGATGCATACACTCTAAGACACTGCATGCTATTGTCTTACAAGGATTCCCTATCGTAATTTCACCCTATATATATATATATATATATATATATATATATATATATATATATATATATATATATATATATATATATATATATATATATATATATATATATTATATATAATATGTGATATATATATATATATATATCGGCGAGTACGCGGAAATATTTTTTTTAGTACGGCTCTCTTCTCTCTCTCTCTCTCTCTCTCTCTCTCTCTCTCTCTCTCTCTCTCTCTCTATATATATATAATAATTATATTATATATATATATTATATATAATATTTTTATATATAGTATATTATATTATATATATAATTATATAGAGAAAAATAATCTTATATATATATATATATATATATATATATATAATGATCACCCACCTTCTCTCCCCAAGACTGTGGGTAAGGTGCGTAGCATGCAATGGAAACAGAAAAGTAGTAGAAGAATATGAAAAGAAAGCTCAGACTTACCTTTTACCTTTTAGAGAGAACTCGCAGCCCTCAGAAAATCCACCCTAGAGCTTCACGGGACCGTTACGAACCTTCACTATGGCATCTCGTCAATGTGGGGTTCATCCTTTGGCCCAGGTAGGAAGCAACCATATCAGTAGTAGGAACGCTATTCCGGAGGTAAATTTAGGCACATAGGCGCTAGGCGTACCTGACCTTGACCTTTTTGACCGCGACCTTTTTGGCCGCGACCTTTTTGAGCTCGAATTTTTACCTGCCCTTGACCTTTTTTGGCCTTCACCTTTTTTGGCCTTGACCTTTTTTCGACCAACCCTTTGATCTTCGATGGGTCAATTTTGGCCCACGGTAATTTTTTGGCAACCCTAATTTTTAGGCAACCCTAATTTTTTGGCAACCCTAATTTTTGCAACCCTTCGAAGAAGGGTTGCGCCAAACGGTTGCGTCAGCAACCGTTGTACGTACCCCACCCTAATTTTTTCGACCAACCCTTTGGTCTTCCATGGGTCAATTTTGGCCCACGGTAATTTTTTTGTCCTTCCTTTAGGGGCTTAGCCCCTTTTTTGATGTCTTAACCTTGTTTGACCATGATATTTCGACCAACCCTTTGGTCTTCCATGGGTCAATTTTGGCCCACCCTAATTTTTGGCCACCCTTTAGGTGCTTAGCCCTATTTTTTGATGTCTTTACCTTTTTTTGTCCTTGACCTTTTCTCCAAAGCTTGCCAGATACCATGGGTCAATTTTGACCCACGGTAATTTTTTGGCCTTCCTTTAGGGGCTTAGCCCCTTTTTTTGATGTCTTAACCTTGTTTGACCATGATATTTCGGCCTTGACCTTGCCAGATACCATGGGTCAATTTTGACCCACGGTAATTTTTTGTCCTTCCTTTAGGGACTTAGCCCTTTTTTGATGTCTTAACCTTGTTTGACCTTCACTTTTCCTTGACCTTGCCAGATACCATGGGTCAATTTTGACCCACGGTAATTTTTTTGTCCTTCCTTTAGGGACTTAGCCCTTTTTTGATGTCTTAACCTTGTTTGACCATGATATTTCGGCCTTGACCCTGCCAGATACCATGGGTCAATTTTGGCCCACGCTAATTTTTTGGCCACTCGTGTCCCACCCGTCACATATTTCGTCCCTAACTTGAACGTATGTATCTAGTGATGTTCTATTAGTGTTCTATGATTATTCTATGAGTGCCTGGTGAGTGCCAGGTGAGTGCCAAGTGAGTGCCAATTGAGTGGCCAATGAGGCAAGTTTGAGTGCCCAATGGTGCCAAGTGAGTGCCATAGGCAGTGGAGTGACCACATAAGTTGCCAAACGTGAGTGCCACTTTTTTCAAAGCCTTTTCTAGCCTCCCCTGAGCCTAGACTAGCCCTAATATTGGGTGTCTACCCCTAGTAAAGGTATGAGGAATCGATGTTGGGTATATTACAAGCTGCTTAGATGCCTTCCTACTATGGAGTTAGTCTTTTTCTAACACTTATAACACTTGTGACTATACACACAACACTATGACACGTTATACACACATTCACTGATGACACTTGTACACACACTATGTGACACTTATAAACACTTACACTCGTCCAATAAGACACTACACTACACTCACACACTTTGGATATTTTTGGATGCCTCAACTTTCATGCCTCAGCTTTTGATGCCTCAGCATTGATGCCTCAGCATTGATGCCTCAGCATTGATGCCTCAACTTTGATGGATTGATGCCGCAGCATTGATACATTTTCTAACCTTTTCTAGCCTTTCTACCTACACCAAAAGAACATAAGCTAAATGATGTCTTCCCCTTTAGTTCATCAAGCGTACCATTCAGGGCGCCGCATGCGCCCTGCCGCGCGAAGGCTGAACAACCGCACCCGCAGCGTGCGACCCGGCCCCTCCCGCGCCGCGCGTGCGCCCGCAGGCAGCAATATTCGCGTTACGCCCGCCTGCCGTCGGCCCGCAGGCTCAATATTCCCGCGCGAATGAAAAATATATATGACTATACTGATCATTTTATTTCATACTTAAACAGTTTCAAAGAATTTCTTTTCAAATATACTATGAGTCAATTCATTTTTATTCATACTTAAACATTTTTTTATTAAAAAACATTTTCGCGAGCCTAAAACTGTAACTCATTACAGACCTATTATTTAACACATATATTTATTAACATTATTTTTTACTTAATACTTTTTACTTAATAAATTTTTAAAAATTGTATGTAAGAAGAAAAAAATTCAGAGTGTCTGATATATAAACATTTTATTTTACTACAATTGTACGAAATATTTATTAAAAACATAAACATTACATACCCTAAAGCAGTAAATCAGTAAATCAATAGAGGTTGTTACTCTAACACCTAATGGGATTAGTATGCTTTGTTTACTGCTTACTGCTTTAAACTCATGCTTTACTGCTTTAAACTCCACTGCTTTTCTTTTATTAAAAACATTAACATTACATACCTTAAAGCAGTAAAACAGTAAATCAATAGAGGTGTTACCTATCACCAAAAGTATGCTTTTGTTTTACTGCTTTACTGCTTTAACTCACTGCTTTACTGCTTTAACTCACTGCTTTACTGCTTTAACTCACATACATTACATACCTTAAAGCAGTAAATCAGTAAAATCAATAGAGGTGTTACCTAACACCTAAGGATTAGTATGCTTTTGTTTACTTGCTTTACTGCTTTAACTATTCTGGGCTTACTGCTTTAACTTTTATCTTTACTGCTTTACTTTTCTACTTTTACTGTTTTAACTTTCTTGCTTTCCGGGTTTAAAAGGAGCTTTATTTATTGCTTTAACTCATATGTTTTACTGCTTTAATCATATATTTATTAACATTAAATACCTGTAAGAGCAGTAAATCAGTAAATCAATAGAGGTGTGACCTAACACCAAGGGGGATTAGTATGCTTTGTTTTACTGCTTTATTGCTTTAACTCATGTTTACTTGCTTTAACTCATGGTTTTACTGCTTAACTCATTATGTTTACTTGCTTTAACTCATATGTTACTGCTTAACTCATATATTTATTAATATTATTTTTTATTTTGTTTTAATACTTTTTAATTTATTTTATTATTATTTTATTTATTTTTATTATTATTTTTATTATTTTTATTATTTTATTTTTTATTTTTATTATTATACTTAGTGTTATTTACTTCATGCCTATTGTTATTATTATTTAGAACACACATACACACACACACCACAACACACACCACACACTTACACTTATACACACATTCACTATGACACTGTATACACACACATTCACTATGACACTTTCATTTACCCATCAGACACTTACATTTACACTTACACACCACACACACACACAGGTCACACACAGATTTACTTACACTCTCACACAGATTTACTTACACACGCAGATTTACCTACACTCACACAGATTTACTTACACTCACACACAGATTTACTTACACTCACACAGATTTACTTACACTCACACACACAGATTTAACTTACACACACAGATTTACTTACACACACAGATTTACTTACAAACACAGATTACTTACACTACACATAGATTTACTTACACACACACACACACACACACACACACACACACCACACACACACGCACATCACTTGACACAAATATAAACGTTAATTTTATTAAACATTTATCAA
>JABUQX010000205.1:0-22500 GCA_015478945.1 Trachelipus rathkii
CTCGCAATCATTTCTCATTCTGGCCATTACCTTTATTTTCTATGCGAGTACTTTTAAGTGACCTTTACATTATTCTCCATTAATTTATTATATATCTATGTGGTCATTAGAGTTTATTAACAATGTTAATTCACTTTTGTATTCACTCGATCACACACAATTAATTGTTTTGTTTATCAAAACGTACTGTAACGAGTATTGTGCTAATATAATATATATAATATATATATATAGTTAATATATATTCTATACTATATATATAATATATATATTTATTAAATATATATATAATATATACTTATGAGTATATAATATAAAATATATAATATTTAAGTGTAATTTATAAAAGGAAAGTAAATTTAAACTTTACCTGCTTCACCTTAACAAATGATATGAGATATCTTATATAAATAAATTTTACCCTAGCGACCTGAAAATATTTAAAACCAAGATGTAAAATACACATAACCTAAAGATTTTTATGACTCATATATATTATTTAAATATATATTTAATATAATATAATATATATATATATATATATTATAATTTAAATATATATATAAAAAATATTAATAATTTTTATATAATATATATATATATCATATAATAATATTATATATTATATATATATTATATATATATATATAATATATATATACCTTTTATAAGCCAAAGCAATAAAATTTTTTTAACTTTGTAAAAACGTTGGCTTGACTAAGAACATAACTTTTATGATTTAATATTAATGACGCTTAAAAAAAAGCATTGAAATAATTTCTTGATAGTTCTCCATAAGAGATCGAATGTTTGTGGTACTCTTTTTCATTAGTCTTAAAATGAGAATTTCTTTTCATTTTCAAAGATTATTTCTGATCTTTGTAATTAAATTGTTTTTTTCATCTAATATATTGGCAAATAAAGTAACTAAAAACAATACCATAGAACTAAATGCACGGTAGTGTTCTTGCGTGTATGCAAGGCAGACTGCTCGCAGAAGCGCTAAGATGGCTAAAAATGCGGCCGCAGTCGCGCGAGCCGATGCCGAGTGACAACTTACATCGCGCCGCCATATTAAAATGTAAACTGTAGATATCAGAATTAACCCCCGCGTTGTAGTTTTAAAACTTTATGTACGTTTTTTTGAGTGAAAGAGAAATATATATTCGTCATAAATTATAATTTTCTATCAATGAAAGTAATTTTCGATACCATTTACACAACCATTCCAATTCTTAATTTTTTTTTGCTCCGTGTTTAATAAAAGGATCCTATATATATATATATATATAATCATATATATATGATATATATATATATATAAATATATATATATATATATTAGTATCATATATATTATATATATATATATTATATATATATAATATAATACTTATTCAAATTTTTTTATTTTAAGGAGTATATTTAACACTCGATACTCGAGTTAAGATAATTAATTTAAAACCACTATATTTGATTAAAAAAGGGGGAAATATTTAAAAAACACAAACTAAAATTAAAATAACTATGCTGACGTTTCGTTCACATTACTGTTGCACCTCTTTCGGAGCAGGTAGAAGAACTGAATGAATTTTCAAAGGTTTTTTAAACTAGAAATAAGGATGCGTATGCGTGACAGCACAAGGTACAACTAAAACCAACTAAACAGGCCTCATTCTATGATAACCCAATGTATTGAAGATATTCAGCGTACAATGAGTAAGATTTTTTCTGTTTAAGTTGGCATTCAATTAAATTTAATTGCATAGTTTTTGTCAAAATCAAAAAACCTGTTGAAATATTATAAGTTAGGAATAATGTTAATAAAATATAGCTTCTTTAAGTCTATTTTACAGTGTTCTTTTGAGTGCTTAGAGGTGAATCAGAAGATGCGGAAAATCCTGACAACTCTATATATGATCTCTTGTTCTATATGTCGATATGCAATGCGTTGGCTATGGCTTACATTCTTTTTATGCTCGTTGCTGCTGCTGATCAGATCCGTAAAAGGTGCTGCCTTTTAAAGTCGTCCCCTATATAATAATTGTTGAACCGATCGCAATGGAATCACAGTAATAACCCCCGGATGGTTCAGATTTTAGTATTACTTATTGCTGAATAGATTACGGTTGCTAAAGTATCAGGAAATTGAAAAATATATTAATGAATATTTTGCAATAGTAAATTTAAGTTGTGAATAAGAGAATAAAAGGGGATTATTTTTGTTGACGTAGGATGAATATAAGGAGTATTAGGAATATTTTTGAAAATTGATTCTTACCTTTATTATTTTGTATTGTTATAGTATGTAGGGTATATCCAAGAGAGGGAGAAATTGAGTATAGATTGTGTTGATTCATTTCTATTATACTATTGGGTGATGCTGTAAAATGTTAAGTGGAACTAAAAAGTATTATATAATGGTCTTGCTCGATATTCATGGTGGATCGATAGGAATGAATCAGATTTGGTCTGCAAAAAGTGTGGTTTTTCTATAGATAATTAAACGTTAATAGGTTATTATGTTGTGTAATTTGTAAGTCTAAAAAGAAATTTTTCCATTATTATGGGGGTCTTGAAAGTAAATTTAATGGATGGGACTAAACTGTTCAAGTCATTAGCTAGGATTGAATCGGAAAGATTACGATGGAAGATCGATCACTCTCGGTCTATATAACGTGTTACCCACACGAATGTATTTGTGTATATAGGGATTGAGAAGAGACAGGATTCGGAAAATTCAAGATCAAGACACAGGCGATGACAGGTATCTAAGCTATTTCCATATGCTGGTTCCCGAAGATGTTGGTTTATAATTTTGGTATTAAAAGAAAAGTACGTTTTGTTTCATTACAGTATATTATCAAGTTATGAAATTTATTTTTGGGAAATAGGAAGCATTCCAAGAGGTCGAGGTGTAATGAGAGAAAATCTAAAAAATGGGGTAGGGGAACATTGGATATAGTAACTATATCGAAACTATATCAAAGAATGTGTGTGGGAAGTAGGTTGCCGAGTTTTTTGTTTAAATTGTATGCGAATTTTTATATGGGAGTTCGAATATTGCCGAGTAAAGGATTAGGTAGTTAGTGATCCCTTATCTAAGTTTTGGTATAAAAGTTAGTCATTTTTAAAAGATCAATTGGTCTCTTAAACGGCTAATTCTCTCTTTACTGCACACATTCGGCACTCCGTAAAAAGTAATGGCAACTGAGGATTTATACGTAAACATCTTGTATATCCAAAAAACGGTGGGAAGTAGTTTTCTAACAAGATTTATAAATACATATGTCTGGGATTAAGAGGACTTTCTTTCAAGTAATTGAATAAGTATGCCTGTCATGTAATAACAACTGAATTGTCTCCGTATTGGTAATGATCCGCATGATCACAATACCTGAGCTCCTTTTCACTTTCTTATAATAATATTTTTTTGATCTTCTTCCATGAGATCTTTCTAGCATTTTGTGAAAACTCTGAATTCCACCTTTGCTTCTTCATTTTTACCTTCTCTGGTTTCTTACCAAGGCACTCCATCTATCTTGCAGTTTGCTAAAGTTGAACAATTCGCTATAATTCCACTTTGTACGGGTTCGGGATAAGTACTTAAGTAAGGTAAATTCATTGTCGTTGGGTGTATATGACGATAGATTATGCACTATATTCGGATTGGAGAATTTTTCCATATGGAATTCTGAAATAATTGTGTTATTTTATTTTTTAAGTGCTGTCTATATCTCAGTACAGAGTTATGTATGCATGAATTTATGGGTTTAGGTTTTTCAACTGGCATTACGAAAAAGAACAAACTCCTAACCGTTTCAACATTTAATGATAATAAACCATTAATTCCAATAATAACAAATAATTTAAAAAAAGAAAACTTTAATCTTCCGCTTCGTCTAAAAAATTATTTTTGTTGAGGTAAGATGAATATATTATTATAAGAAAAGCTGATAAAGGAGCTGGTATTGTGATCATGGATTATTCCACATATATAGAGAAATCTGAGTTGTTATTACATGACAGGAATACTTATTCATTACTTGAAGAAAGTCCTCTTAATTCCCAGACATATGTATTTACAAAATCATGTTAGAAATACTAACTTCCACCATTGATATACCAAAGATGTACAGTATTTAATCCTTCATTGCCATTATTTTTACGGATTGCGAAGTTGCATAAAGAGAATTGCCCTTTAAGACCAATTATCTTGTAAAGAATGAAACTTTACCCACACTTAAATAAGTGGCTCACTAACTCCATACTTCCTTACTCGGCAATATTTTCGAACTTCCCATATTAACCAGAATTACGCACTAATTTAAACAAAACTCTGGGCAACCATGCCCTTCCTCACCGAACCATTTCTTTGTTAAGTTTCGACATATATGTAGAGACCTTTTGTACCAATGTTCCCTTCTTTTACCCATTTTTTTAGATTTTTCTCTTCATTTATCATTTTCTCTCTGTGACAATATATCATCTCCTATTTTCCTCAAATTTCTCATAACCTTGATAGATGTATCAATGTAGTGAAAAACACGTATTTTGTCTTTGTTTAATTAACCAATATCTATAATACAAAAGCTCCCACAGCATGGAAATAGCTTAAAGTTTCTGTTCATACGCCTGATCCGTTATTATCTTGACGATTGTACTGTATCTATCTCCTCAGGACATACCGTCTATACTATAGCACCACTTAACATTCGTGGCGTACGTTATGAATAGACTGATATATTGGGCAATCAGTTCCTAAATAAATTTTCTCCGATATCAATCCATTCTATTCTAAATGGACTTGAACATTTGAGGTCGTACTATTCGAAGCACCCCTAACTAATTGGGAAATAATTTCCTTTGTTGAGACTTTACCAAATTAACAACTAACACCTAATAGACTCTAATCTACGGGTTTAATAGCTATATAGAAAATCCAAACTTTTGAGAAAACCCAATAATTCCAATTCATTTTCCTATCATTGCATTCATATAATCAAAATAACATTATTACATAATACTTTTACGTTCCATTAAATTTAGATCCGCTATACTTAGCTTAAGCAAATTGAAAGGCACACAATCTACTTATTCAATTTAATCTTCTATGGATATACCACAACTATATAACAGTACATATAATAAAGCTAGAATCAAATTTATTTGTCGATACTAATATTCCTATATACTCGAGCCTATATTTCCATCCTTACCTCTACAAAAAATAATCCCTTTTCGAATTATCAGCCTGTATCTTCTATTCAAGCTTAAATCTTACTTATTGCAAGAAATATATGATCACATTTAATTAATTTTCAATTTTCCTGAGTACATATTGGCAACGATAATTTTATTCACAATATATACTAAATCTTGGAACCATCCGAGGGAGGTTATATCTGTGGTTCCGATGCGTCAGGTTGCAACAAATTTTTCATCATAGGGGGAAATCTTTAAAAGACACTAACTTTTCGACTGGAATCAGCTTAACAGCACGACATTAGAAAAATGACTGTAGCACATAAGCAATCGCTTGTATCGACAATACTTAACAAAGACTCATAATAATAATCTTCGAGAGATTCCAATCTTCGATTTGTCTGAACCTCTAAATCAAAAGAACTTATTAGACTTATAGAAGCTTATTTTTATCTAACCCATATCACTACTTATAATATTTCAACAGGTTTTTTTTCAAAACTACAATTCAAATTTTATTGAATCTCCACTTAAAACAAACAGAAAAGTGGCTTACTCATATGAACGCTGCGTCAATTTCATTCACTCACATGGGGTTTCTTCCATAAGAACGAGTTGCATATTAGTTGGTTGTTTAGCTCTGTACCTTGTGCTTTGCATACGCCATCTTAATTTAGTTTAAAAAACTTTGACCTAATTCAGTCTTTACTACGCTCCGGAAGAGATCAAGCATGATAAGAGTTGACGATAACGGTCAGCAGTAAGTTAATATTTTCATTTAAGTTGTGTGTTTGTTTAAACTATTCCCCCTTCCTAATTTAAATAACGTGGTGCTTTTAAAATTAAATTATCATAAATATTTCGGAGTTCGAGTGTTTGAAATAGTACTCCTTATTAGAAATATGTTGAAATTACTATAATAATATATATATATATAATATATAATTGAATATATTTAAATATTATATATTATATATACACTATATATATATATTATAATATAATTATATATATTATATATCATATATACTACTAACTAAAAAGAGCCAAAACAAAGATCTACTGTAGCAAAATGGAAAGATTTTTCTTCTTGACATTATCTGGAAATAGACAAGACTCAATAAAAATATTAGCTGAATGATTCAAACATTAAAAAAAAAAACAATTAGTATAATAAGAATATACCAATTATACAAATCATATAACCTTGAATACTAATTAAAATAAACAATTAATAATAACAATAATATAAATGGTAAAAAACTAAAAAAATATATAAATTAATAACAACAATAAAATATATTGTTATAACAATAACCAGAAATAATCAAGATAATATATATATTAATATATTAGTATTAAATAATAATAATAATATATAATAATAATTATAATAATCAAAATCTACATAAAATAATAATAATAATAATAATAATAATAATAATAATAATAATAATAATAATATAGCAAAAGCAATAATTCTCTCTCCTCTCTCTCTCTCTCTTACTCCTCTCCTCTCATCTCTCTCTCTTCCTTCTCTCTCTCTCTCTATAGTATATATAATAATATTCAGTATATATATACTATCTTCTATAATCTATCCTATCTCGCTCTTCAGATAACAACGTGCCAACATCTCAAGACGTTCCTTTGCATCCGTTTCCTCTCTGTTTCTTTTTATTTACCTATCTCATTTTCTATCTTTATCATTGTTTTTTCTCTCTCTTTCTATATCTGTCTTGCAACTTCTATTTCTATCTTAAATAGCTTCTTTAAAATTAATTATTTTATTTTATCCATTCCTTGTTCTTATCGTTGTTGCTTTTTAATTCTAATTCTCGTTTCTCCTTTTTAACTATTTTTTTTAAATTTTCACTACTTTTCATATTTTAACTTTTTATATAAATTTATTGAATAGAGAAATTCTTTTTGATGTCTGGAAACATTTCTTCATTAATTTAGATAAAATTATCCATTTTCGTTGTTTTTTTTCCTTTTTTTATTATTCAATGTTTAAAGAGAAATGGGAATAATATTAATTTTTCTTTACAGATAAATTGTGTTTAATTTTAATTTCCCTTTTGCAATAATAATAATAATAATAATAATAATAAGTAATCATAATAATAATAAATTAATAGTAATAAAGTAATAATAATAAAAAATCAATAATAATATATAATACATCCTCGTTCTTTTGTATTATTCGTTATTAAAAAAATGAGAAAATAATGAGATGAATTTAAAATTGTGTTGCTTAAAATAATAAGAATAAATAATTGTCATAATACATATAATAATAATAAATTAATATATATAATATTTAATCAGTAAATAATATAAAAATATACTATATATAATAATAATAATAATAATAATAATAATAATAATAATAATAATAATAATAATAATATAAAATAATCCATGCTTAATAAAAACAATTATTACATACGCTCCTAAATGAATGGTTTTTATTTTAAATTAACTCCAATATTTTTGGTTTCCATTGTTAGAACCAGATCCTTTTCTTTTTTCCTTTTACTTACATGTTTAACTTTAATCTGACGTTTTTAAAAGCTCAATATGTTCTAAAATAAATTAGAATACATATATCTATCTCCCTGTTCATTTCTGAACCAACAAGAAGAAAGCTTATTGAAAATTGAAATTCAACTAACCAATCATATTAACCTTTGCAAAATTCTTTAACCAATCAAAAACGTCTTATAAAAAAAATAACTTCAATCTGATGGCAATATGATAAACCAATCACGTGCATTCTTTCAAAACCTTCAACAAATCAAGGGGCATCTTTTAATTTTTTTTTTTTTAAAAGTCCAAGAGCATGTTTTTTTTTTTTCTAGCATAGTCTGAATCAAAAGCCTCGCTTTGTCCGCTATTGGAGCTTCACTATTTATTTTATTTATCGACTCGGGAGAAAATTCATGAATTTCTCGTCTGTAAAGAATGAATCGCAATCTTCAAAACATAAAATCGAAAAAAAAAAATATTTTTCAGAAAGAATTTTAAAAATATGCAACACAATTTATAACTCAAATCTTTTGACAGAAATAATTTATTTAATCTTACGCAAATATATTTAATTATACGAAAAATAATTTTTTTTATTTATTATATTTAAAAACATTAATTTACTCCCGCCCAACAAGGAAACATGATGGTTACATTTTTCGCAGTACACTGGCAAATACGCAGAAATGCAATCGAGAAGACAGTAGCTGCTAAGATAACAATTTATTAAATTGTATGCATTTAATCGTCACCTGATCATGGCAATTAATATATATATTCATATATGTATTATATATATATATGTATAATACATATTATAATAATATCAATTATATTATTATTATCATATATGTATATATATAATTATAATAGTATATATTATATTATAATATGATTATAATATATAATATATATTATATTAACATGGGCTGTATATGGCAGGATTTTCACTTGGGGGGAGGCGGTTGAAGTGAATATAATATATATAATATATATATATTATTAATTAAGTATATATTTATTTATATATCAGTATATATATATAATATATATATATATATATACTGCTAATATATATATATAACTTTAGTATTATAATATATTATATATATATATATAAATTGTATGTATTTTTTTATTTCTGCATTGTAAAGGAATATCCGCTTTCACAGGTCGTACTGTGAAATGACAACCGTGTTAAATGACATATAGGTAAAGTTAATGCTCTAAGATTTTTGTGAAACGATCGTAAACTCATATTAACCTAAAAACAATTAATTATAATTAATTATTTTATTATATTTAATTGGTGAAATAATTTCCGATTGTGGTAAACTTGGAGAGAACGTTAAATTGCTTTGGATCCTATTACTGACGAACATTTTTATAGAGTTATGTAATTTAAGTTAACGTCGTTTTGTAACGTACCTACGACGCGCGACATTTTTTCATTCGCCTTTGTGTGAAATTGAATTATGAGACAGTAGAGAGGAAACATAATAGTATTTGTTATCGGAGCTTTTACCCTCGTACTCCTTTTTAGCTTTGGTTACGAACACAAGGTGAGGTGATATTCGACGAAGTAAAATTAAGAAAAAGGACCGTGTATGATGTAAAAATAAAAAGCTAAGGAAGAAGTAAACTACGCCACACAGAGAAAAAAAAATCAATCGTAAACTAAAATTCGATCAATCAAAGTATCATTCAATCAATGTAAATAGCAAATATATTTGATTTGCCATGATATTATTTCGAAAAAAACGTAAATCAATTGATAATTATAACTTTTAAATTAAATTTTAATCTTTAAATCAGGCTCATGAATTTAAATTAATACATAACTGTAAAGAAATGGAACTACTTCATATCGCGTACGAATTACTGATTTGCGACCCAACAATTGAATTTATATACAAGGCCTCCAAAACGCAGGTTTTCATTTAATTTGTATCAAAAATGGATGCTATGATTCGTCTTTATATACAAGTGTGTATTGTTGCGCCGTAGCTGCCATCTTTCTTTCATGTAAATTATTTAATCTTGCATATTCTGGTGTAAATGTCTTTATAAAAATAGTGAAAATAGACTATTACCACATATTCAACTGTTTCAGACGTGTTAACTGTGTTTCATACAGTATAATAAATAAAAAATATATATATTTTTGGAAAAAATAGGCCTTATAATGGCAACATACTCGCATACTTTGTGTTTCATTATTTCTGTACCAAAATATTTTTACGGATTTGTTTATCTCGCCCAAGTTTATTCATTATGTAGTTGTTTTACAATGTTGTGTCATTAGAACAATAAAAATAAACAGACAGTAAGAAGCCACTTGGGCCTATCAAGATTGTCTCATGTCAAGCTAATAGAATCAATCACCAAACATGCTCATGCAAATCCACAAAGCACCCTAGGGCTTGTCAATAACTTACATAGTATACATGCCATAATTTTAAAAGCAATTAGTTTGTTTTCCCTTACTTCAAGTCTAGGGTTAATATCATTTTCCACCAATATATTTTGTGGCAACTACCAAGAAAATTCTGCAATTAGTAACAGCTTACAGCCATACCTAACTTATCTCTTGGTCAGTAAAACTTAGGGTATATAAATATATAATATATATATATATATATATATATATATATATATATATATATATATATATATATATATATATATATATATATATATATATATAATATATATATATTATATATATATATATATATATATATATATATATATATATATATGGCCCAAGCATCCCGAATAGTTCAGGGCATGTAACTAGAAAATATAACATCTACAGGAAATAAATAACATTTTTGATTTCAGGAAGTAATTTTATCAAAAAAAAACTTAAAATTTTTTTTTTTTATTCTAATATTTTCTTACTACTTCTTAAATATTTAGTAATATCTTAGACCTGAAATAGTGCACGCTCTGATTAACCTTGAAACCTGCATTAGTCTCGGAGAGCAAAAAAGTTGCCAAAAGTACCGTTTTTTTAAATTGCTTTGGAGAAATATTATTTTTTATATCCTTTTTAAGGGGGTTCGGCCAACAGAGGGGGGGACAAGTCCCCTCCCGTCGTTCGCCCGTGGTAGGCCCGAGAAAACCCTGACTCATCATCATTTTGTTTAACCCGTGGGTATTCGTGCCGTTTTAAAAAAATTTCACCATTTGGCACCTTTGCGTCTCATTCGGAGTAAGCAGCATCTTCGAATTGTCAAAAAACCTGTAATATTTTCAAACATTTTTAAGCAATCTCTTATTTTTTTTAAAGCATTAATTTTTTTATTTTTTTTTTTAATTCCGCAGTAAATGTTTCCTGAATAATAAAATGATATTTATTTTTGTTTAAAGTTATTGTTTTCTAGTTACCATGCCTGAACTTTTCAGGATATATATATATAATAATAATAATATATATATATATATATATATTATATAATATAAGTATATATATATATATATATAATATATATATATATATATATATATATATTATTTATATATATTATATATATATATATATATATATATTTAGCTATATATATTAATATATATAATATATATATTTATATTATATTTATTTATAAATAATATACTATATATATATATATTATATATATATATATAATATATATATATTAATATAGTGGTGTCTCCAGGGCAGGGCAACCAGGCCAATCGCCCTGGGCCCCGCACCTTATAAGGGTCTCGCGCGCAAGCAGAGGCTAACGTTTAACGCCAAGGTAATTGTTACCCAGAGGGTTGTCACCCCCAATTCTAATGAAAATCACAGGATATACTCTAAAAAAATAAAATAATGAAGTGAAAACGAAAATTGTCGCTCTTGTTAGGAAAAAAAACTACAGCCTCTCAAAGTTGTTAAAAATCCCCTAAAAAAAAATAAAAAATAAAATAAAAATCACAGGATATACTTTAAAAAAATAATAATGAAGAATAATGAAAATGAAAATCAGCAGTCTCTTTAGGAAAAAAAAAGTTATAGCCTTGCAAAGTTTAAAAGTTTCCCATAGACTTTCTTATAAAAAAAAATTAGTGGACCTCGTGCTCGTATTAGGGCCATCCTAGTTCAGGTTATGATAAGATTTGTTAATTCTACATAGATATTCTCTGTGTATACCTAACAAAACTTATCATAATTTGACTTAGGGGACCTGAAATGAGACCTACCCTGGATGTATCAATATTGAAGAGTCTATGGGAGTTTTAACAGCTTTAAGAGGCTGTAGCTTATTTTCCTAAAGAGAGCGACGATTTTCGTTTTCCCTATTCTTCATTATTCTTTTTTTTTAGAGTATATCCTGTGATTTTCATAAAAATTGGGGGTGACAACCCTCTGGGTAACAATTACCATATATATATATATATAATTATATAATATATATATTTATAATTAATATATATATATATATATATATATAATATATATATATATATATATATATATATATATATATATATATATATATATATATATATATATATATATATATATTATATATATATATATAAAAAAAAAAAAAAAATTGATTTTAAATTTAAAAATTAAAACTATTTTGTATTTTAACAAAAAATTATTTTTAAACAATGGTAAAAATAAAATAGCTTTACCATGTTATTATTTGACTCAAATTAATTTTATAATAATCTTTAACATGGTATAATTACCTTTTATTATATTCAATATTTGTATTTAATTTAAATTAAATAAACAAGTATCCATTTTACCCCACACCAATTACTCATTTTACCCCAAAATTTTTTTTTGAAAATTGCATTTTTCAAAAATTTGCTAAAAATATTTTTCTTTACATTTTTTATATTTTCGTTATGCTATAACATTTACAAAGCTTTAAATTTGAAAATAAATATTTAAACATGGGTCTAACTTAAATATCTGATTTTTGGCACTTCAACAAAAAAAAAATCTTCAAAAAATTACCCATTTTCCCCCATTTTACCGGTATATATATAATGTACAGATTTTAATACTTTATATACTTGTGTATGTTTTCTATGAAAAACTGCCTAGGACCACGCAAAGCCCAGTGCTGTCATTGCCGCCCAGGGCCCCGCAAAGCCTAGAGCCGCCGCTATATATATATATATATATATATATATATATATATATATATATATATATATATATATATATATATATATATATATATATATATATATATATATAAAAATTATCATATATATAGTACTGTAGAAGATAAACAAAAAGGAAAAAAAAAAAAAAATCTTTAAACTTTTGTTTCTCTCCTCATACACTTGACATATAGAAAAATCTATGGCATACATGTTATTGAGGTTGGTATTAGTGAAGGTATGGAATAGGTATTAAAAATTTATTTTTTTTTTTTTTAAAAATCTCAAAAAACAAATTTTTTTTATACGCCCATTAGGATCTAAAATGGGGTAAAAAAAAAAAAACATGGGGTAAAAAAAACAAAACATGGGGGTAAAACAAAAACAAAACATGGGGTAAAAAAATTACTTTCTAAGCTACTTTCAATGCTTCTTTCAATGCTTCTAGTTTTCCTGAGTGCTCATGTACTAGTGCTCATGTACACTCCTGAGTGTTTTTCACCCATCCCCCCTTTGTTCTATAGTTCTTCTATGTACTTTCCAGGGTTGTGGAGTCGTTCACAAAATTTTCGAACTCCGACTGCAACCTCTTCAAAATTAGCGACTATTCCGACCTCTTCAAAATTACCGACTCCACTTGACCCTTTGTGAAAAATTGCGGACTCCGACATCCAACTCTTTTGAAAATTACCTGACTCTTGAAAAATTACCGACTCTGACTGCACCCTCTTCAAATTACCGACTCCGACTCCGCTCCATCTTCAAAACTACGACTCGAGCTCCACAACCCTGGTACTATTCAATGAGCATTTTTTCTCCTACCGGCCCTTGTTCTAGGCCTCGGTCATGCATTCAGCTATACTTTCCGCTACTTTGCAACTTTTAATGCACTTTAATATACACAATCCAGGTTAAAAAAAAAACTGTTTTTTTTTACCCCATGGTGAAAAATTGATGGGGTAAAAAAAATTTTTTTTTTCAAGGACATTAATAATTTTCAAAAAAATTATTCAGTTTGCCGCAAGTTCTCCATCAATATGTAGTAACTACCAAATAAAAAAATTTAAAAAAATGTATTACATTTGAAATGGTAGCAAAAGTTGTAAAAACTAAAAAAGTATTTGTAAGCATTTTTTAACTGGGGGTTCGACATCGTTGTCATATGCGCTGATTACTGTCAATATTAAGAGGCAGCCACAGTTTTCTTTGGCATTTTATTATAGATATAAAGACGGCTAACAGAAATCCCATAAATTCAAAAAATATTTTCATGCGAACGGGGGAGGGGTTCTTGTTTTTTTTACCACCACCACCTCAACTTTTTTTACCCGCCGTCTGATATATTATATATTATATAATGTTATATATATATATATTATATTATTATATTATATATATATATATATATATATATATATATATATATATACAGTATATATAATATATATATATATATATATATATATATATATATATATATATATATATATATATATATATATAGGGACAGTCAAACCATCTAGGTTGTCTACATTTATGGCAACGTAGATCCATCTAAGTTTTGTTTAGGTATGTAGCATTGGTATAGGTAGGTCTTGGTTTAGTACCTTGCTAGTTCAGGTTATGGTAAGTTTTGTTAAGTATACACATAGTAAACCTGTGTATGCTTAACAAATCTTATCATAATTTGAACTAATAGGAACCTAAACCGAGACCTAACCTATATGGATTGTCTATGCCGTAGACTCTAACCTACCTTAGATAGGTATGTTGCCATAATCATAGACCTAATCTAGATTGTTTGACTGACTCTAAATTGAATAGTTTAGCGTAAGCTATAGATATTTGCTACATTATTAATTAATGTTATAGGCCTTACAGAGACTTCCAATAACTTTTATTAATTATTTTTGGTGCATTTCCAGTATTCTCAAAAAAATTATGAAAATTGGTAGAAAAGCCAAGTGATTTTAAAAATGTGGAGTTTGAGTCATATTTTAAAATGATATAGCCAGCAAAAAAATATTCCTATTGCTCAGCATTAATTAGAATTATAGTTATGTTAGAGACAAAGTTTATTTATTAAAATTATAAGGTGAAGGAGTTAAAAAATTATAACAAAGTTAGAAATGAAATTATTCAGTCAATAAGTAAGGCAGAGAAAGGGCAGAAATAATATCAATAAAGACCAATAAGTTTTTAAAGTAAGATAAAACCTACAGGTTCAGATATGGTATTGGTTAATATTTTCAATGCTTATTTTGCATCAGTGTTTACTGAGGAAAGATTGGATAATATTATAGACTAATAGTTTGAGTAGGCTTATAATAAGCAAGCTTACAGAATTGGAAATTCAGTTGAAAGAAATTAAACCTTTAGTAGACCACAATGACATAGATAAAGCTCCTGATGTTCTAGATAGTGGAATTCTAAAGGAAGGTAGTAGTAGTACATCAAAGGATATTTGATTCCATTGTTAGGATTGTATGAAGTTGAGAAATTTGCTGTGATTGACTATGTATGCTGTTCTAATTCATCTAAAGGGTGCATTTATTTTGTGATTTCTAGAATTATTAATGTAATTAAATTCAATTCACATATGCACGCTTACAATATTGAATCTCCCTTAAAAGGTACAAGGAGTGAGTATGATTATAAAATATTGTTTTTAAATGACTCAAAATATTGGCAATTATTAGCAGCATATCAGATTAGAGGTTTGTGGTATGTAACACTTTCCAGTATTCTCAAAAAAATTATGAAAATTGGTAGAAAAGCCAAGTGATTTTAAAAATGTGGAGTTTGAGTCATATTTTAAAATGATATAGCCAGCAAAAAAATATTCCTATTGCTCAGCATTAATTAGAATTATAGTTATGTTAGAGACAAAGTTTATTTATTAAAATTATAAGGTGAAGGAGTTAAAAAATTATAACAAAGTTAGAAATGAAATTATTCAGTCAATAAGTAAGGCAGAGAAAGGGCAGAAATAATATCAATAAAGACCAATAAGTTTTTAAAGTAAGATAAAACCTACAGGTTCAGATATGGTATTGGTTAATATTTTCAATGCTTATTTTGCATCAGTGTTTACTGAGGAAAGATTGGATAATATTATAGACTAATAGTTTGAGTAGGCTTATAATAAGCAAGCTTACAGAATTGGAAATTCAGTTGAAAGAAATTAAACCTTTAGTAGACCACAATGACATAGATAAAGCTCCTGATGTTCTAGATAGTGGAATTCTAAAGGAAGGTAGTAGTAGTACATCAAAGGATATTTGATTCCATTGTTAGGATTGTATGAAGTTGAGAAATTTGCTGTGATTGACTATGTATGCTGTTCTAATTCATCTAAAGGGTGCATTTATTTTGTGATTTCTAGAATTATTAATGTAATTAAATTCAATTCACATATGCACGCTTACAATATTGAATCTCCCTTAAAAGGTACAAGGAGTGAGTATGATTATAAAATATTGTTTTTAAATGACTCAAAATATTGGCAATTATTAGCAGCATATCAGATTAGAGGTTTGTGGTATGTAACACTTTCCAGTATTCTCAAAAAAATTATGAAAATTGGTAGAAAAGCCAAGTGATTTTAAAAATGTGGAGTTTGAGTCATATTTTAAAATGATATAGCCAGCAAAAAAATATTCCTATTGCTCAGCATTAATAGATAGTGGAATTCTAAAGGAAGGTAGTAGTAGTACATCAAAGGATATTTGATTCCATTGTTAGGATTGTATGAAGTTGAGAAATTTGCTGTGATTGACTATGTATGCTGTTCTAATTCATCTAAAGGGTGCATTTATTTTGTGATTTCTAGAATTATTAATGTAATTAAATTCAATTCACATATGCACGCTTACAATATTGAATCTCCCTTAAAAGGTACAAGGAGTGAGTATGATTATAAAATATTGTTTTTAAATGACTCAAAATATTGGCAATTATTAGCAGCATATCAGATTAGAGGTTTGTGGTATGTAACACTTAAAAGAAGCATAAAGTTTGACCTCAATCTAATATCCTGAATTTATGTTTTTTGAAATTAATTTGTCCTACTTGAGCTTGTGTTGTTTATCTTTTATATATATATATATATATATATATATATATATATATATATATATATATATATATATATATATATATATATATATATATATATATATATATATATATATATTTTTAGCACTTTTTTAACTACTACTATGGCATTTTTATTTAATTATAAAAATCATACCAAAAAAATAAAAAATCCAAATGAAGAGGATGTTAAACTCTTGTTTAAAATTAAAAATGCAAATATTTTTATTCAATATTTTGATAATGAATTTCAATCATATGTAGATTGTGATTGGAATGATGTTGAACATGTTGAATCAAAGCTTTTCAGAATATGTGAAGAGGAAGAGGAAGATTCAGATAGTACGATAAAAGTAGCAGAAAATAAATCGAGTATAAATCTACAAGTTTCTATGACTGATTATAACAGTATATCTTTGAATGATAATGAAAATAATGAAAAATATTTGAAAAATGAAGAAGAAAAAAACAATTCATTGCTTCATAGTGCCAATTTTGATTATGGATCAGTGGATGACGAAAAAAATAATGAAGTAATAAAAAATGATGTAGCATGCAGTGAAACATTAGAGCGTCAGAATGCAATGACGTCAAATGATGCATTTTATAAAACTATTCAGTCTCAGTCTTCTGAGAAAGTAGTTTTCTTTGAAAATCAGTCAAATAATGTGTACACTACATATCAGTTGCCTCACATTCATGAAAATTCTCTTCTAGCCAGTCAGCAATTATTAAATAAATCATTGAAAAGTCAGTTCTTGACAAAAATATATGACAGCTTTTACCAAAAGAATATAAGGTAAGTACAAATTTGTAAAATACATTTTTTCTATTTTAAAATTACTTACTAAAAAATTTGCTTGGAATGAATTATTTTTATAATATACTTAAAACAATTATATAAATTAATATGGAACAACAGATGTTTCAGGTTGTAGTGTTTTTCCATATTATAACAATTACCCACCCTCCCACATCTACTATTCACAAAATATAATATAAATTGTTTAGAGAATAAAGCTTCTTCATTTCAATAAAATTTACTGAACAAAATAGTCCAAAAATGTTGAAAATAAAATCACAAAATATGAATTTAATAGAAGACAAATTTTGTATATATATATATATATATATATATATATATATATATATATATATATATATATATATATATATATATATATATATATATATATATATATATATATATATAACATATATATATAACATATATATATATATATCTGCTCTCTTCTTTAACTATATATATATATATATATATATATATATATATATATATATATATATTAGGTTTATTGGCCATCAGTATGCAAATGTTGCTCATGCAATAATAAACAAATACCCTCAATTTAAGCAAAGGCTACGAGGAAGAGATCATTGAAGATATATATATATATATATATATATATAATAACATATATATATATATATATATATATATGCACCATATACCCATATATATATAACATAGATATAATATATATAACACTTCTTTATTTATATATATATATATATATATATATATATATATATATATATATATATATATATATATGTGTTAAATCCTATTATTAATCTTAAAAAATAATTTCTGTGCAAACCATGCATTTTATTGTACAATTATTATTATTATTATTATTATTATTATTATTATTATTATTATTATTATTATTATTATTATTATTATTATTATTATTATTATTATTATTATTATTATTATTATTTATGATATGATTGTTGTTATTATTATTATTATTATTATTATTATTATTATTATTATTATTATTATTATCATTATCATTATCATCATGATTGTTGTTGTCAATAAGAATTTTTTAGTTTTGAATTACTGAATTATTAAATTTTTATATAAATTTATATATATATATATATATATATATATATATATATATATATTTTATATATATATGTGTTTAAATATATATTATATATATACTATATAAACATATCTATACTATATATATATATATATATATATATATATATATATATATATTATAATTTTATATATATAGTGTGGGTTAAAATTTTCCAGGTAAGGGATAATTTGTAAGTTTCTTACATTGAAAATATTTATGAAAGGTGGTTTGTAAGTTTTGGGTAAATTATTTTTAAGTATTACTATACGAAAGTTCCATAAAGTATCCTCCTTTCCCCAAATAGAAAAATAGGCACTTGACACGTAAGTTGAAAGAAATGCCCGCCCCCTCTTGTCTCCCCCATATACTCTTGAGTGAAGAACTCGTCGCAGTCAGAAAAATCACACTAAGGCTTCACTGAGACCTCGACAGATTTCACTGGCATCTTGTCAACCACATAAAAACCTCGGCATTCATTCTTTAAGTGCACCTTTCTTTCGCCTCTGCCAAACACCATTTCTTTCTTCAGACATTCCTCTACCGACTCCCAGACGGACGATTCGCTTAACCAATCGACTATCATCAATCTTTTCATGTATTAAACTAACCATTTCTCTCTACTGTCGTTTATTCTTTCAAGTACACCTTTCTTCACACCACACCACTCCCTACTGCGATCATTCCTGCTTTTATCAATTCTTCTCACCTAACACGCCTCTAAGATTGTCCATCTGAACACATTTATCTTAGATTTATACCTTTTATTCCATACCATAGTTTCACTACTATACATTAAGACAGGTAGCAACATACCATCGTGCAAAACCTAGCGCACTCCAGACTTAGTTCCTTTACATCCACCAAGGAGCTAATTGCACCAGCCACCTTCCTACAATTCACAATTTTCCTACTACATTCTGCACCATCCATTCCCTTTTCATTGACCATATATCCTAAATATTTAAACTCAAATACTTGTTGCATCATCCAACATGACTTCACACCATGGAGTCCTCACTCACTACCATAACCTTGCTCTTAGCTACATTTACTATCAAATCCCTCCTTTTATACACCCTGATAAACTTCTCTACCAATCCTCTCAAACTCTCTTCAGATCCGCCACACACAAAACAATTATTATTATTATTTTTAAATATATATATATATATATATATATATATATACAGGCATGGAGAATCTTTATATATATCTATATACTTATATATATATATATATATATAACATATATATATATATATATATATATATATATCTACTATATATATATGCTACTGCTATATATATATATATATATATATATATATATATATATATATATATATATACTATAATAAATATATATATATAGGCAGTGTTGGAGATGAAAAGACTGCTACAAAAAGACGTACATAAAGTGTATAAAGAAAAAGTTGAAAAATTTTCAAATATCATATTCGCTGAATATGAAAATTCAAGAAGTAAATTTAAGTCTTCATTAGAGAAATGTTCGGGTAAGCATTAATAATTTTTATAATTGTTTCATAATATTTTTAAAATTTTTTTTCTTTAACCGAACCACATAATGGTAGAAAAACTAGAAGACACAATAGACACAAAGGTTTTTTTTTGTAGGAAGTTAAAAAAATATTACAGTAGCCGAATATTTTACGTTTTGATTGGTATGTATCCAGTTATGATAGCTAATTTGATCCTTGGTAAATACAAAGGGAGTAAGTCTTCGCTAGGGTTTTATATGAGGGTATATGTTGTTACCGATGTTAATATATGGTAGTGAAACTTTGGTGTAAAATAGATATAAGGTGCAGTCTGTTCAGATGAACAGTCTTAGGGGTGTGAGAAGAATTGATAAAATGATGATTGAACGTTTTGGGGAGTTGTGTGGTGTGAAGAAGGGCGTAATTGACAATAAACGAGAGTATATTATTAAGATGGTTTGGACATACGAAAAAGATGGATGATAGTCGGTTGGTTAAGAGGATGTATAGTGGTAAGTGTGCTGGGAATCGACCAGTTGGGAGACCGAAGAAAAGGTGTATTGAATCAGTGGTGAGTTTGACAGAGGTGGCAAAAAAAAGTGCATAATAGGAGTGAATAGCTGGGTTTTGTGAGGGGTTGTGATTGTGGGACCCCTGGCCCAAGGAATTAACATAAAATTGACGGGATACCACGTGAAGCCCTTGCTTAGATTTTTTTTTGTGATGAGCTGACCTCTAACTTAAGGGGATGGTAGGGAGAGGCTTTCCTTTCGACTTGCGTCATGTTCATCTACTGCTTTTCTGTTTCCGGTGTGTGTTACACACCTTACACCCAATCTTGGGTAAGGGGAAATTAGATGCTTTATATTTATATATCGCATATATGTATTTATATAAATATTTTTATATATATATCTTATATATACTACTATATATATATATATATATATATATATATATATATATAACTTTCTTATATATATATACCTTATATATAACATATATACATATACATATATATATGTATATATATACTATACTCTTTCTACTCTTTCTTTATATATAAATAAACATACAGAAATTGTATCTCTTGAAAATAGCCAAGAAAGTCGTTTGGCGAAACTTGCAGCTCATGTGGCCATTTTACTCTCAGAAGATGCTAAATGGAGTGTTGATATTAAGAACATTATTATTGTGTATTATTATATTATTATTATTATTATTATTATTATTATTATTATTATTATTATTATTATTATTATTAATGTGTGTCTTTTTTATTTCAGAGGGAGAGTCTGGAGGTAGAGGCTGGGGTGATGCCCCTATCCGCGGAGGGAGCAGCTCATGTGCTCGCAGTTCATCCGTCTTCAGGTTCCTACTTCGTCGGCCTTGACACCTATATTAGAGCGCGTCCGTCACAACCAAAAATTATTGGCCGTTTACTGGGGTTGTTACTTCCATCTTCGCTTTCCTCGACCTTCCTCAATATTATTTTACCTTCCTGCAATATTATTTTACCTCTACCCATTCACAGTGGGTTTATCCGCCTCCTGCTCTCTGCAGTGGGATCCAGTCTTTGTGTAAGTCGGAGGCATACCCGGTGCATACGCGGAGGTCCATAGCGACTCTATGGCGGTTTACACCGATAGTTCCAAGACGGAGGAAGGGGTGGGAGCTTCAGTTGTTTCCGGACATCACTGTCTCCCACACCAAACCACCATATTTGTCTGTTTTTTCAGCTGAACTGATAGCAATTTCCATGGCGGTGAACAGGATCAGTACCTTGGCCCGCGGGGGTAACTATACCATCTTTTCAGATTCTCGGAGCGCTCTCCAGTCGTTGCTTGACCGGTCAACCCGTAACTCTTTGGTCTGTACCATTCAACAGTCCCTCTGCTTGTTACCTGCGCAGAACCACAACATTGAGTTCTGTTGGGTTCCCTCCCAAGTGGGTGTTCCTGGTAACGAACAGGCCGATGGGGAAGCCAAAAGGGCAGCCGCACACGGGATGTCGTGTGCCCAATACCGTCCTCTTGCTGTGCGCCTGGGCCATTTCCCTGCTACAGATTTCTCCATCTCTTTGCGTCGGGGCTTCCTCTCTGGCTAGCAGTCGTGTTGGGCGGAGGATGCTC
>JABUQX010000205.1:27500-37500 GCA_015478945.1 Trachelipus rathkii
TTGGTATTAGTCAAAATGTGTCAATATTGTTCAGTTATAAAAATTGTTAAAAAAAAGGGCAAAGTAACAATATGTTAATGCTCTTGAAACTTCCATTCGAGAGGTTTATAAAATATAAGTAATAGGTGGTCTTTTTCATACCTAAAAAAAATTACAATATAACAAATTAATAGGAAGTATTGTTATTTGCTGAAATTCCAGTATTGGCAGTAGCATCAATGAGAGTATTGGTATTGGCCAAATATTCAGTTCTGGCACATCAATACTTAAAATATTTACAATGTTTTTATAACATTAAATACGAGAGGTTGTATAATTTTCTTTTTTCATTTTCGTTGTAAGTATGTATCATGAAAATATAATATTTTATATCTTTGCCACCATTATTAATTAGCTTAAAACAATTTCAAATTCTTATGAAAACTAAATACAATAGGTAATATGTTTTACTTTGTCATTATTTACTAATGGCAAAGTAAAACTCATTACCTACATATATCTATATATAGATATATGTAGGTAATGAGTTTTACTTTGCCATATTAGTAAATAATGACGAAGTAAAGCATATTAACTATTACATTTAGTTTTCATAAGAATTTGAAATTGTTTTAAGCTAATTAATAATGGTGTCAAAGATATAAAATATTATATTATGTTGATATAAAAAATTATATCTTAATGATATAAAACTTTGATTGAAATGCTTTGATTGAAAATTGATGTAAAATTTTCGCTCCTGAGAGGAACCGGGGGTGATTGGAAAATTTATATCAAGTTGACAGAAATTTTTTTTTCTGTGATATATATATATATATATATATATATATATATATATATATATATATATATATATATATATATATATATATATATATATATTGAAAACTGGGGTTAAAGTTTAATAAAAAACAAAAAGAAAAATGAATGAAAGTGAAAGTAATAAAATGAAAAATGAATGAATATGAAACTAATAAAGTAAAAAAAATAAAAATAAATAAAAGAATATGAAAAAATACTGAAAAGAAAATTTTCACAATCTCACGGGAATATATTTTGAAAATTCAAATTAAATTTCTTAAAAACATAACCAAAAAAAAAAAAAAAGATCAGTTTCAATTTATCCTTCCATTAAAGACGAGAAAAAAATGACATTAAAAAAAGTACTAATACCATTTACGTCAAATGACGTCATAATTACGTCATTCGTGACATTTTCTCATTTTCAAAAAATATTTCTATGAAGAATATCTAGTCATAAATAAAACGATAATTTTATATGTCAAAGAAACTAGGAGCGAAAGATGTCAATCACTGGAGAGAGAGCGTGGCGAAGAACGAGGAGAGCGTGACGAGGAGCGCGGTGAGCGTGGCGAAGAGCGCAGGACATTCCCACGACACCGGAAATTCTCGAATTCACCCCGGATGAGGAAACCTTTCGCTTTTTTGACCTTACAGGAGGAAACGACAACAATCGAAAACAACAACAACAACAACAACAACAACAACAACAACAACAACAACAAAAAGAGAAAATCAAAAGAAAACTAGAAGAAATAATAATAATAACAATAATAATAATAATAATAATAATAATAATAATAATAATAATAATAATAATAATAATAATAATAATAATAAAATAATATATATAACGAATAATGATAATAATAATAATAATAATAATAATATAATATAATAATAATAAATAATAATAATAATAATAATAATAATAATAATAATTTCAGAGAAATTAGTATGGAAAAAATACTAACATTCAATTCAACAATAACACAGACACATCTGAAGATCTATAAGACTTCATATAAGAATAAGAATATATATATATATATAATATATATATATATATATATATATATATATATATATATATTACATAATAGACACTATAATATATATATATATATATATATACATATATATAATAATATAGCATATAGATGTATATGTATATGTATGTATTTAGATAACATATTATATATTTATTTACTCTATATATTATATATATATATATATATATATCTGCCTATACTCTTTATATAACCATGTATATATAAATATAAATATACATATATATATATATATAGACTTTTAAATATATATATATATATATATATATATATATATATATATTGCACAAAACTATTCTTTACAGTATATGTTAATGAACGCTAATAACAAAAGTATTCAAAAAAAATTAGCACGTTATTATTATTATTATTATTATTATTATTATTATTATTATTATTATTATTATTATTATTATTATTATTATTATTAACATTAATATAATTATTATTAATATTATTATTATAATTATTATTATTATTATTATTATTATTATTATAATTATTATTATTAAAATTTAACGTCCTATTTGAATTAATTATTTATAATTATTAAAATTTTCACAGTTTTGCTTTAGCCGATAAGATAAATTTGAAGAAATAATTAAAGGAAAATATCAATTATCAATTATGAAAAATTATTTCCGAAACTAAGATTCAATTTTCAATAGTTATCGAAAATATCTTAAATGAAACCAATTTAAAATAAATAATAATATAACGGTTGTGTATTAACAGAATCCCTCAACATTTATCTATGTTGTTATCAACGACTCAATTATATGCTTGGAGCCACTGATCCAAAAATGCGAATTTCCTTCAAACACACAAACAAACAAAAAACATAAAAAAAAACGTCTAATTAAATAATAAATAGGAACATTTCACTTGCATCACAGTTTCATATCTCAAATCCATGTATAGTATTGATATAGTATTGATATAGTATGATATAGTATGGCTAAATGATATTAAAAACTAAAAAAAACAGCCATTACAAACTCACTAACTTGAACTTTGAAAAAAAAAACTTTTAATTTTTAATATTTCAGTGAATGTGTATTTATCTCCCTCCATTTATTATTACTCCAGATTATTTTGCTCCAAAATTACAATACCTTGAGGCTTGAGCGAACATTCAAATGGTTAGAAATATTTCTTTTTTTATCATCAAGTTTCTGTAGGTTCACGCACTTGTCAAATGTCCGAAGACATGAACTTTTTTTTTGGAGCAAGCAGATGTCTATTGTCGGCTTGTTAGGCCTGTCACAATTCTACACCGGAAGAGAAAAGTGGTAGAGGAGATTTCCTGCTTCTGTCATCCACGCGAAGATCCTTCTTTCTTCATATAGCCTAATTGTGTTTATGTTATTGCTTCTTCCCTTCTCTTTTCAATTGGTCCATCTAGTTTTCTAGTACAAGATTCAGCTCGTAATTAGAAATAATTAAGAGATAATTAGAAATAATTAAGAACTTATAACTATTTCTAACTGTTTCTTTAGAAATGATCTCAAGAGTATCACAATAAAGAAATGAAAAATAAATAAATAAAGAAATGAATAGTTACATCTGTTAAATGAAATATAAATGATATGAATAAACAAAATGAAATTATAACTGAAATAAATAATTTCGTATATATAACGCAAAACAAATAAAATTTTATCGCCAGAGATCGAATAATAATAATCAAACAGCTGATATATATATATATATATATATATATATATATATATATATATATATATATATATATATATATATATATATATATATATATATATATATATATATATATATATATATTATATATCTTTTTTTTTTTATATAACATATATTTTGTATCTTATCTATATATATATATATACACATTAAATATATATATATATATATATATATATATATATATATATATATATATATATATATATATATATATATATATATATATATATATATATATATACTATATATATATATATATAACAATAACTATATATATATAAAGATATATATATATATATATATATATATATATATATATATATAATGAATATTTGGAACCCATTTTTAAAAGAGGAAACACTTGTGGCAATTTAATATCAGTATTTAATTATTATTTAAATGGGTTTAATTACTACTGGAAATGTTATAAACAATTCCTTCAATTAGTTTCACTCACGATTCAATTATTAATTAACGGTGTTTTCAATTAAAAATTTATACAATTTAAAAAAAAATAAAAAATTTAAATGAAATTGGTTAGAAGCAAAAATGGGGTGACGAAATTTAAAAAAAAAAAAAAAAAAAAAAAAAAAGATAAGTTTATTGAAGGACATATCAATAATCAAGCAGAAGCGCAATCGGTATAGCGATAGGGTCACATGATACCGGGAATGGGTTCGATCCTTTGTCCGGATACTAGGTAGAAATTACCCAAGAGTAGTTCCGCTTCTAGAATAAGGCACTGTGAACTTTTTAATAATAAAAAAAAACAGCTTCTAGCCAAAGTATTCAGTTAGTTTATTTTTAATTAATAATTACCATATATTTTACGCAGTGCTGGGAGCTGGTTTTTTATCAGTTTTTTTTTTTGCCTGATATTTTTTATTGGCCGTAAAAAAAAATTTTTTTTTTGCCGGCAATTTTTATCTTTGTCGGTAAATTTTTTTGTTTTATCTGCAAATTTTTTTCCTTTTTTTTTTTGGTGGAGCCAGTTTTTTTTTTTTTGTTCTTTAATTTTTTTTTTTTTTTTTTTTTTTTTTTTTTGCCGGTTACATCATTTCAAAATTATACGTCTACGGTTCTGAACCTATTTATTTTATTTATATTGAAAAATTTATTTTAATCTGTTTCAATTTTCGGTTCAATCCCCCCCAAAAAAATTTTTTGGATTCCGGATCCGGCTCAACCAAAAATATTGATCGACCTCCGGCTCCGGCTCCGGCTCCGGCTCCGGCTCAGAAATCCTGCTTTACTGAAGAACGGCAACTTTCATTTTCATTTTTTTCGAAAAGTATTGTCACTTTTTTGTCATTTACTCTCCCTTTGCTTTTGAGTTCTCACCCTCACCCCCACCTCCACCCACACACCCCAAACCCCCTTCAAATATAGCACTCCTCTAAAATAATATTCTTCATGTACATAAACGACTAAAAATACACATAAGATAAACATGTAAATTGATGTAGTTTGAGGGTTACGTGCTCGATTCCTAAAAAATAAGATGCGAAAATTTAAAGAAAATCATAATTAATAAAAGAATCGATTAATAATATTGATGATAATAATCGATTGATAGGTTTCGATCATTTGGTATGGTTGATTTAGTGTGTCGACGGTTTCGACGACTAACAGAAAATTTTGTAGACCATTTTATACTTTTAAGAAATTATTTGTCGACGCTTTGGGAGAGAATAAATCTACAACAATTATATATATATATATATATATATATATATATATATATATATATATATATATATATATATATATATATATATATATATATAAACACTATAATATAAGATATATATATATATATATTAAACACAAAGCAAGGTAAATCACTAAAACACAATAAAATAACGGAATATTATATACAATATTAAAATAAAAATAATATTGTTAAAGAAATAAAATATATGTATATTGTAACTTATAACGACAATATCATATATCATTTAAATTCAATTCATATATATTATATAATAAAATATAAAGATAGTAATCAACCCAAAATATGTTTTATATGTTAATATATGTTTTAATATGTTTTAACCCTAAAAAAAATATGTATATAGATTATAAATGTTTCTTTTTAGCAAGAAATTAAATGACATTGACCAAAAAAAAAAAAAAAAAAAAACTTCTGTTAATAAAACAGACACAAGTTCATTAATAATGTGGCAGTAAATGCGATGACTGTACTCATGTAGTATGCAAGAAGTTATATATTAAAAATGTGGAAAGGTAATTACAGTCGATATATATATATATATATATATATATATATATATATATATAACTTAACTTGTAATAATAACCAACCTTATATATATATCTATAATATATATAATATATATGTATATATATATATATATATATACCATTATATATATAAAAATATATATAAAAATAAAAATATATATATATATATATATATATATATATATATATATATATATATATATATATATATATATATATTATATATATATATATATATATATATATATATATATATATATATATATATATATATATATATATATATATATATATATATATATATATATATATATATATATATATAATATTATATTGCAAAAAAACGTTATTCATTTTAAATATTTGAGAGAGAAGAGAGAGAGAGTGAGGCAGAGAGAGAGAGAGAGAGAGAGAGAGAGAGAGAGAGAGAGAGAGAGAGAGAGAGAGAGAGATGAATATGGAGACAAACAGTGATAAAGATGGAGACAGAAAGAAGAGTTAATATTTAATCGATAAGCAATTCATGACTGCATCTTAATCATAGCCTAATTCAAAAGAAGATCATTCTTTATATATATATATATATATATATATATATATATATATATATATATATATATATATAGCAACAAATAAAGTCATTGAACAATTGATGATTTTCTGACATTTCTCACTCTTGCTATATAGACCGTAGCATAGATGTATTCTTTATATATATATATATATATTTCTATTTGCACTCACCTTTCTGAATAAGATTCTTTATCTTTCTCGTCCTTCCAGTAAGGACAGCTAGATGCAACTCATCTGGTAAATTTTCTTGACGTTTCCTTCCGAGCGCTCTCATTGGTGAAGGCAACATTTTAGTAAATAATATCCACCAATAGGAGCAAAGCTCACAAACTTTGATATTAAGAAACTTTGTACAGAAGAACCTTAGCACTGCACTATGATTTCTATGAATAAATATATACTGTTACTTTATATAATATATCTTTTTAAAAAACATCATTGTACTAATAGGTTAGTTAAACTTTCGATCGGTATACCACACACAAAAAAAAAAAACACAAAAAAAAACACAATAAGCAGTGGGTTTTTTTTAAAAGCACTTACAACAAAGGCACAATATTTTATTTCTATTAAAAGAAATAACTGCAAGAGCTCTTTAAAAAAATTTTGCACATACGAAAAGATAAAATAATAATTGGCTATAACCCTTCCAAATTCACAAAGGAATATGAGGGAATGCGCAATAAAAAATATTGTTAACGAAATATTATAACCAAATATTAAAATTCAAAATTACAGTTCACAAAAAATTAAAAAAGAAATTAAATTTAAATTTATTTAAAAAAAGGTAAAATTGTTTCAACGTATATAAATTATTAAATAAATAAATTAAAACCGTTGAGATCATAGGTTTCTTTCTTCTAATTTAGCTCTACATTGCGATCTGCAAAAAAAAATATATATATATATATATATATATATATATATATATATATATATATATATATATATATATATATATATATATCTTATATATATATATATATATATATATATATATATATATATATATACTATATATATGCATATATAACCATATATATATCTATACTGTATATTTAATGAATGTTATCTATTACTGAACTAATGTTAAGTTAGTATAAGCATTATTGAGTCATGTGCATGGGTATGACTTTATTTATCAGAAAATTGCGACTTTCAACATTTTAAAGCTCACGTTCAGCCTTCAAAGGTTCAAAGGATTAACTAACTGAAAAGCTTTATATATATATATATATATATATATATATATATATATATATATAAATATATATATATATATATATATATATATATATGCTATATATATATATATATATATATATATATATATATATATATATATAATAATAATATATATATATATATATGCTTATATATATATATATATATATATATATATATATATATATATATATATATATATTTATATATATATATATAACTTAACAATATATATACTATATATATATATATATACTATATATATATATATATATATATATATATATATATATATATATATATTAAAATAATCCAGCAGAAGATAAAAAGATAGAGGCAATCGTTTTCGGACCAAGTCCCTTTTCCAAGAAGCAGCAACCTTAACGCATATAATATATATATATATATATATATATATATATATATAACTTAATATATATATATATATATATATAATATATATATTTATATATGCTATATATATATATATATATAACATATATATATATATATATATATATAAGGACCATAGACAAATTTTTTTCGGGGGGTTTGAGATTAAGTATATATATATATATATATATATATATGTATAAACGTGAATATAAATATATATAAATATATATATATATATATATATATATATATATATATATATATATATAACATATATATATATATATATATATATATATACTATATATATATATATATATATATATATATATATATATATATATATATATAATATATATATAACTATAACTATATATATATACTTATATATATGTATATATATGTAGCATTGATAACTAATATATAACATAGTATATATATATATATATATATACTTGAATGAAAGGGAATAAAATAAGCAATCTATCATTGCCAACAATTTCAAAATAAAAAATAAATAAAAAAAAAAACTTTTTATATATCAAAATATTATATAATTTTAACATATCATAGACATCCACCTGTTATTTTGTGTAGCTATAATGCAAACAATGCTTGAAAATTTTTCCATCCATGTTTGCATGAAAATCTTTTAAAAGAAGCATCCCATTTTTAATATGATTAAGAGCAGTTGATGTCACTAATGATTAAATCTGCAAATGCTGTACAAAAGTGTACATATTGGTAGGGTGAAGGAGAAAAAAAAAGTACAAATCATAATTAAAAAAAAAAATTTGTAACCAATTCGCTTGTGATTACAAATCTCAAAAGATTTTAGGTGTTTTTGAAAAAGGTTCAATTTCTTGATCCATCTCAAAATCCTCTAAAGCAGGAGGCTCCAAACAACGGCCCGTGGGTCAACAAACAAGCCCCCGAGATTTGTCAATCCGGCCCTCTGTGGAATACACTGGCTTTATCTTTAAGATACTTTTAATTAAATTAAACACTCGCAAATAAACATAATGTATTTTCAATAAGAAACTTAAGAAACTATAAAGAGCAAAGTAGTCGCACTATATTTCGCTTTTCAGACTGCACTTGTCGGTCCAAATTCAAACTTTGGTATGATGACCTACCTTGGTCTTGGCCCTTGGAACTTAGTGGAGGAATCACTGTGATCCTTAGGCTAAAAAGTTCGGAGATCTCTGCTCTAAAGCTTCAACAATTGCCAAAAAAAATCTTCTTTAAATCGTAATAACCCAATGAAGCTTTCCACCCACCCTGTTTCGCACACACGTTCTAGTTTTGTCCATTATGACTCTAGGAAAATCTTTCCTATTTTTTTATATTAAAATATTTTTCTTCTTGGTAAACTTAAATAATGTAATCATTGTGCCAGAATGCTGCTTTCAAATGTGTTGTAGTCCAAATGAATGTGAACAGCAATGAACACACATAATGCCGCTGGATATTTTTGAAAAATTGAACACCTCTAAATTTTTCTTCAGTTTCTGCTGCACCATCATCATGTCATTGTCCAATCGGAAAGTCTATTTATACTTCAACCTTAGTATTACTGCTTCCGCTAGAGGTTTTCCTATTGTTGCTTTCAAAGGATACTAACCTAAGAACTCATAGCGAACCACAAATATTTTTCCTCATTTCTCTTAATTTGCTTTGATTATTATTTTAATTATTCTAATAAATTAAAATTAAAAGACTTAAGGCATCAAAATTTTTTGATTAATCTAAATAATTTCGGGGATTCCTCAGACCCCCTCAAACCTTCCCCTGGCAACGTCCTTATATATATATATATATATATATATATATATATATAATATAATAATATATATATATATATATATATATATATATATATATATATATATATATATATATATATATATAAAATATATATATATATATATATAATATATATATATATA
>JABUQX010000205.1:57500-78188 GCA_015478945.1 Trachelipus rathkii
TTTCTTCAGCTGCTGCACTCTCGTTAGAGGCAAATCATACTGTGTTGGACCCCCTTTCACGCAGGGGTGACTGGCAGTGAAGTCGGTGGCTGAGAGGCCAAAGTGACTGCCTCTTCTTTTTTGGAGCTGTTTTGGGTGCTTCCAGGATACCATTATACCATTCGACAAGGTCGCCTCTCACCAGCTCATTATTGTTCTGCTCTACGATGGGGCTTCCGGTCTTGTTGACGGAAGTGCTATACGATTGAGCAGCGAGGGGCGATCTTCTCGAATTCCTAATTGGGGTATTAAGAACAAGGTTGTTTTCAATGCCTCAAAAACTCACTACATCCATCTTTCTACTCGTAATAATCTTCCACACAACTATAACATCTTGTTCGAAAACACACAAGTCTAACCTTCGTCAGTCCTTAATATTATTGGTGTTCCTTTCCCTCGTAACCTTAATCGGAAGGAACACTATACTTCTTTTTCTAAGCAAGCTTCTAAGAGGTTGGTTGTTCTGAGGCCTCTTCAGAACTTCTTCACGCTCCCCCCAGTTGCTTACTCTTTATATGGGTGATTTTGTTAGTAATATCTAGACTATTTATAAATGACAAGACATCGTATATTTAATTTTTTTAATTGATTTTTGACTGAATTTATTCCTTTTGTCGTTCAAACTTGTCTTTGACATGATTTAAATATTTATAAGCTCAGACCTAACCCATATATCAAATTATTCAACATAGTGTGGCTGCCTCTCTTTTGGGCCGGTGGTGCTCCTGTACATGAACTCACATACTATATATAATATATAATATATATTATATATAGTATATAATATATGATATATATATTATATATATATATATATTATTAATATATATAATAATATATTAATAGATATTATGAACGGTAAATATTATTTATATATATATATACATATATATTATATATATATATATATTATATATATATATATATCTATATACTAATATATATATATATATATATATATATATATATATAAATTATAATAAAGTTATTATAATATAATATAATTTATATTATATATATATATATTATTATATATATTATATATAGATATATATATATATATATTTTATATATATATATATATTATATATTAATATATATATTATATATATTATAATATATATATATTATATAGATTTTTCTATTTGTACATATATATGTACATAAATATATTGCCCAATATAAGAAAATTTATATAATTATTATATATATATACTACTATATAATTTATTATTAGTATTATATAATATATATATACGTTATATTATCATATATATATAGAGAGAGAGAGAGAGAGAGAGAGAGAGAGAGAGAGAGAGAGAGAGAGAGAGAGAGAGAGAGAGAGAGAGAGAGAGAGAGAGAGAGAGAGAGAGTTATTCAGTTCAATGATAATGATATTATAAATTATTTATATTGCACATCATTTTAAAAAGAACCAATTTTTATATTAATAAAACTTTTGTGTTTGAATGAAATATTAAAAAGTTGATTCAGTTTTCTTCATGTCAACACGCCAAACTTGTCTCTAAAATCACTCAGAAAATTATGATTTGATTCGAGTTTCTAGAACAAGTTATGCAGAAATTCAGTAAATTTTATATGACTTGAAATATCTATAAACTAAAAATAAATAATTTTTCAAATAATAAAAAAATAATAATAAAAAATAAATTATATTAATAATATATAATAATAAATTCCAAATTGTATAAATAAACTTAGATTTAAAAATATCTTCTTAGTGCCAGGATTTAAGTGCTTAACAAACTTACATATTCTCTTGATATTAAGATTTTCGCAGAAATTTATGTTCAAAATATATTTAACTAAGTATTCGTATTTAAGCAAAAGAAGTTTTCAGTAGCAGTTTATTTTATTTCTATTATGTATATTTTCTTTGCGTTTCTTTTTTACCATTGTGACTAGATATGTTTATAATAGGTGAAGTAAATAATATATTCCTCTGCATGAAAACATGCTTCAATTCGATGACACATCTCTCTCTCTCTCTCTCTCTGTCTCTCCTCTCTCTCTTCTCTCTCTCTCTCTTCTCTCATCTCTCTGCTCTCTCTCTACTCTCTCTCTCCTCCTCTCTCTTCTCTCTCTCTCTCTCTCTCTCTCTCTCTCTCTCTCTCTCTCTCTCTCTCTCTCTCTCTCTCTCTCTCTCTCACTCACACAATCACACATCACACACACACACACACACACAACACACACACACACACACCACAGATAGACGAGGACTCTTGCCTTACTTTGAAAACTATGAAAAAGACGGATTGGCTTTACAGCTGCTTGAGTATGCATTTAATTTATGCGCAAAATTAGCTTCTGAAAAAATTACTTTCTGTCTTATGAATTATATATATATATATATATATATATAGATATATATAATATCATATATTATTATATTATTATATATAATTATATTATATATATATATATATATATATATATAATAATATATATTATATATAATTTATATATATAGATATAAATAATATATATAAAATATATATATAATATAGTATATATATATTATATATATTATATATAATATATATATATAATTGATATATATGAATATATATATATTATATAAAACTATATATATATAAATAATATATATAATTATATATATTATATATATATTATTATATATAATAATATATAATATATATATATATAGTATATATATAATAATATAGATATAGTATATATATATACATAATTGTATATATATATATATAGATATAGTATATATATATATATATAATATATATATATATATTTATATATATATATATATATTCATATAATATATATAATATATATATATATATAATAATTAATATTAATATATATATATATATTAAGAATAATTTAGTACCTGTACAATTACATAATATTACAATCTACTGTTATTATGTAACATAATGCTTTTCTTAAGTTGGCAATAAATGTGTAATAATTAAAAATAGTTTCTGTGCATAATAATATGGTACACTGCCAAATTGTGAATCTGATTGACGAAATAAATATAACTTTGTTTCTTAAAAGGATTTACACAGAAGTAATTTTCGAACAAATGGGAATGATTACACTGAGTAATAATTCCCATTAAAGATCGATTTGTGATGCATTGTTGAATTTTAATATATTTCCCCTTCTTTTACCACGATTATTGATAGAATATTTTAATTTACGAACTTTTAAGATTAATTCCTCTTAACAAAAATCTAAATAAATTTTAAAAATGGGACATAGTATAGATATATATATTATAATATATATATATTATATATATATTATTATATATATATATATATATATATATCATATATATATTATTATTAACATCACATACGCAAATTACGACGTTAGCTATATCATATATATATATTATATATATATATATACTATATATATTATATATGTATTATATTATTATTATTTATATATTATATAATATATATATATTATTATATATATTTAATTATATATAATAGTATATAGTTATATATATAATAATATATATATATAATATATATATTATATTAATATACTATATAATATATATACTATATTATATTATTATATCACCTGCTTTACCATCAGAGGGTGTGTTCAAACCCATACGTCTCAGTAAAAAGAAATATAGGATTTTATATATAAAGATAGATATATATATATATATATAATATATATAAATATATATATTATATATAATATACTATGTATTATATATATTATATATTATATATATATATAATTATTATTATATATTATGATAGTATAATAATATATATAATGCATGCGCATTTAGATTTGTTTTTAAGATTTTTCTGCTAAACTATCCAAATCAACCAAACCTTTCTTTTTATTCCTTAAAACCTACACCTATTGGTATTCGCTAACTCGCCAAAAAAGCAAATGGATAACTCTATCAGTAGTAGAACTCAAATCTAACATTGAGTTATATAAAATCAGCAAAAAAATATAAATGCAATTTAAAAAAATATTTTAAACAAATAACATAAAATATTACACATCAAACGAAAGATGTATGCATTTTAATGTAAAAGCCTTGTATACTAAATCGAGACATTCTTTCTTGTGAAGAGCATCAATGACAGAATCATACGTTGAAAGTCCTTATTTCTTTTTGATATTTCAATTAGCAATTTGAGAGTATCTATGAATTTTGATAGTTAAATTTTGTTTTGATATTATTATATATTATATATATTATATATATATATATATATTATATTATATTATAATATATATTATTAGATATATATTATATACTATATATATATATTTTATATATATTAATATATATATAATATTATATATATATATTTATATATATTATATATATATATATATATATATATATATATAGTATATATATATAATTATCATATAAAAATATTAAAATATATATATATATTAATATATTATACTATATATATATAATTATTATATTATTATAATATATATAATATATATATATATATATATATATAATTATATAGATATATATAATAATATATAATCATACCAATGCTAAGTGAGACTATCATTATCATTATATAGATAGTATATATATTATATATTATATATATATATATATATATAATATAAATATATTTATTTCTTAAATCTTAGCTGTATGACTCTATATCATTCCAAGAGTAAAATATTCCGCATAGTATCATTAATATACTATATAAATATATACTAATACTATATATAATATATTATAAATATATTATATTATATATATATATATATATATATATATATATATATATATATATATATATTATATATAATATATATATATACATATATAATATATATCATATATATATATATTATCCTAATATATATAAATATATATAATATTTATATATATTATATATATATATAAATATATATGATATACTGTATATCTATATACAAAAACAGTCCTAGTTCGAGTTAAATCGGCTTTAACTAGAATATTTTAACATGAACATTTGATAAGAAGGAAGAGAACGCCTCGAACACATGTTTTGATTTTTAAAAATTCATATTAACAAAAACACCCACGCGTAACAATAACATACACAGGAATCGTTGAAAAATAAATAATATAGAGTTGAAAAAACTCTTACTATATGTGATGCAGTCTGCATTGATAATTTATTCCACGTGTGCTTTGCAATTTGATAAGATGCACAAATATGGTACTTGTGTAGATTAATTAAATAAATAACTCTTGACAATTTCACTCTGAATAATATTTATGAATTTGAACATTTTGTAATTTATGTTCTAACTTTAATATTAAAAAACTCCTACTTTTTATATATTATATATATATATAAGATATATATATATTATAATATAAATTTATATATATATATATTTAATATATATATATATATATATTAAATACATATATTATATATATAATTTATATATAAATATTATATATCAATATTTATATATATATATTATATAATATATAACATTATACTATTATTTATTATATATTATATTATTATTATTATATATATATATATATATATATATAAACTATATAATATATATATATTATTAATTATTTATATATATTAATATATATATATATATATTATATAATATATATATATATATATGTAATGTATATATATATTATAGTAAATATCAATATATATATAAATATTATATTATATACTATATATATATATATATCTATATACTAATCTATATCTTATATATAATACTATTAGTAGATATGGACTGTCGATGTACTATCACCAGTTAGATGGCCTATTCTATCAGATAATTTTAGCTGCCTTTGTTTAATCTTCCTACGTTAGCAAATGTCTGTCTAATTTGCTTCGATAATCATGAATACTCATACTTTTATAGTGGAAGGTGAAAATGATGTTTGTGGTAACTTAAAAGTTTCCAATTCGTAAGAGTGCAAAATATGTTTGGGGAATGAAAAATTTTTTGAACAGTTCAATTCTTTTCATTTATCGACAAAAAAATAAAATAATAAAATACAAACTAACTTATTTTTACTTAATTTCCAGACGCAAGATAGAAACTCGTAGAGGACTGGAACAAATTTAAAAGAAGAATGACAAACCTAAACATTCTAGCCAATTAGAACAAGGCATTTGAAAACCCTAAATCTGTAGGGGTCCAAAGAAAGGACAAGCTAAGTATCCACAAGACCTACTGTGTTAATTTATTGTTGCCAGATCGATAGATTGCGATCACAGTATATATATATATATATATCTGTACTATGTTGAGGTCATATATTTATCATCTTTCGGCGATTCTGTCAACCTATCGAGGCAGAGTTTTTGGCAACGTTGGTTCCTGCTTAACTAAAAGTTTTTAAATATATCATTTTGTTTATACTTGATATGGCGAAGTTGACTGCAAAATGAGTTCAAGTGAAAATGTATCGATTTTGGTTAATATTTTATAGATAAATGAATAAAACTTTTAACTGTAATCAGTTCTTTATTTCCCTTTTTTATATATATTTTAAAAATCATATATTAATTTTGAAAGCTTATTTGGAAAATTATCATTTTCATGTTTAATGTTTGAGTTTTTACATTTTAATAAAACCACCTTGTTGTGCCTTTTCTGTAATTTGTGCTTTTGCGCTACGGTAAAAATGCATTACACAGTTTAGTACACAAATTTCCTGCAAATACGACGCGTGGCTTACGAGTTTACTTTTGTTTACATGCAATTGAATCAGTGTTGTGGAGCAAGTGATTTTGGAATAAACAGAATGCAAAAATAACAATGATGACTTACCTTACAAATAAATGATCAACTTTGTATGATGGAGTCACTCGATTTGAAGATATTAGAATTTAAAGCTGATTTTATTGAATTTTATTTTATTTTATTGAGTTATAATTATAATATATATATATATATATATATATATTATTATATATATATAATATAGTTATATTTATATATATATATATATATTATATATATTAATAGATATATAGTATATTATTATATAGTATATATTATATATTATTTTGTATATATATATATATTATATATATTTAATATATTATAGTATATATAAATATATATATATATAATATATATATTATTATATATATAATATATATATATTATATAATTATATATAGATATATATACCGTAATATCCATATTAATTTAAAATAATTATATATATATATATATTATATATAACTATATATATATATTATTATTAATATATATATATATAATATAATATAAATATATATATATATATATATCATATATGATTTTATTTATATAATATATATATAATATAATAATATAATATAATATAAATATATATAATAATATATTATATATAATATAGAGATAAGAGAGAGAGAGGAGGAGAGAGAGAGAAGAGGACTCTTGCCCTTACTTTGAAAACTATTAATATCTCAGTAATATTTAGAGATGCAAAAACATTTATTATTTATTCTTTACAATATATCAAGCAAAGAACTAAAATGAAATGATTCTTAAACATTATTTGTACAATCTAATATTTTTTAAGCAGGCAACTCACCAAACCTTTCCTATCCATTTATGTAAAAAGAAAATATATTTTAAAAAATGAAAAATAATTTCCTGACTGCTTCTTACCGCCATTTGTTTTGTTTACATTTTTTTTCGAAAACACTGGAAATAGCAACCTTACAGAATTAAGGATATTCCTTAAGTTTGGTAAGCATTTCTTACGATTTTGCTCTAAATTTGACATAAACGAACGCAAACTCGCAGCAATTTCTTACATTATAAGCGACAAATGCAAAAAAAAGAAAAAGAAATTATTATTAATATTTAAAAGTATATTATAAAATTTCATATAACATATATAGGAAAAACTACAAAACTTAATCTGTTATCAATTGTTAGTTAATTTTGAAAAAATAACTTATTCATTTGGTATAAACTAAACTAAAATTTTTCCATAAAAATTTAATTTCATTTTGAACTTTCATAAAAATGTATAACTGTCAAAATTGTATGATTTTATAACTGTGTTTTTATATTTGTTGGCTATAATATATATATATATATATATACTACGTATATATATATATATCATATACTATATATATATTATATATATATTATATAATATATACATATAGTATAATAGTATCAATATATATATCATCTTAAATATCTTGTTGATTCCGAACTCGACATAACTGAAAAAGTGAGAATGAAGTAGTGGATTTCTGATTTATTGAAAACACCCAAGTAGAGTGCATGAAATATAATAAATTTGAACATTTATAATCAGATTTTTTTAAAAAAATAATTATTTGCATTAAAGGATTCAATTTACTTTAGATAAATTCTTCATAATCGTTGTTTTAAGCTGGGTTTCGATAATATTGATGCCGCATCAATCATTTTAAAATTGGTCGGTTCACATTCAGATTCCGGACAACCTTTCTTATTACTTACAATTTAATATATAAAAAATAATTTATAACAAAAAATCCTTTTTGTTATTATTCTATCAAAAAAAAAAAAATTATCTGGCTTTGACTCCATTTAACTATTTTTTGACCTTGTATTTAGTCCCGTTTTCCAGCCCTGGTCATAACTATGATTAATCTGACTCACATTTTATAAATAATGATCATAAGCCTAATGTGAATATTCCAGTGGTCATAGTGTGGTTTCTTTCATATTTTCTCTTTTATTAAATTTAGAGTTCACAGTAACATTAAATCGTGGAAATTCTTTAAAATAATTTGGCTTATTGTTGCTAGTAAATTAATTGTGAAAATTATTTCTTTGAAATTTTGGCAAATTATTGTGACATTGGTATATATTATTAGAATAATACGACAAACAATATTTTAATATATGTTGAATGAATATAAAATATATAATTTATTTTGAAATTAACCAGAGGAAATATTGAAAAACAATAAATTTACACATCTTTCTTTGAACTTGTATTTAATGTTATTTGTATTTATTTTTATCTTTTAAATAGATAAGCTCAAACAATTTTTCTGAATGGTGATTCTATAGATGAAAATTTCAGGAAGAATCGACCCTCAGTTTACAAAAATAGAATATTGAAATATCAGGAAATATTGAAAAATTGTTAGATTAAAAAATAGACATGCTCAAAATATATTTTTGCAACTTTTAACAAAATATTTAAAAAAAAGGAAACTAATATTTTTTTTAGTAAAGCAATTTCCCCTCACTCTTTATATATATATATATATTATATATATATATAATATATATATATACTCTATAATCTGTATATATATATATATATATATATTATACTAATTAGTATAATATATATATATATACTTATATACTATATATACATGGGCATCGGCCAGAAATTTTCCAGCGGTGGGGCAAAGCTTACTATATTATCATATAATATATTATACTATATATATATAATATATATTAATTTTATTATTATTATATTTAAAATATAATAATAATATAATATATATATAGATATAACGTAATATATCATTAATTTAAAAAAATTAAAACCGAATTCCAGGGGAGGGCAAGTGCCCTCCTTGCCCCTATGTGCGAACGCCCAGTGTACTATAAATATAATATTATATATATATATATATAAATATATAGTATTAAATAATATATATATATATATATATATATTATATATAATGATATATATAACTATTATAGATATCACTCTTGAAAGAGGTATTAATATAGCACAATAACAGCTCTAGCTGAATGTGGAAAAGCAGATATAGAGATTCATAATTTTATCCAAAAATTTACTTTCTAAAATTACAAACACACCACAATTACTACCAATCTATTCATATATGTAAAAAACTATTAAGCTGTTTCTTCTGAATTTGTTTTTTTCTGCGTGTAAAATCTATGGTTTTAGAATTGTCTAACGAAAGAGATAAGATCATAGAAACTGAGAAATTTCAATTAGGTGCCAACAACAAAGATTAAAATAAGTATGTTAATTTGGGGATAGCTATTGTTTTCAGTACAAGATTAATTGGGTCATATGTCAGGAGAGCTTTATCAATGTTAGATTAGATTGCTAAGGTTGTCGCGTCTATCGAGGCCCTTTGTTACTGCGACCCAGGCGGATCTTTAGTGACATGCCTCTATCTATTAGAATTCCTGATTCAACCCGAGATTCCGAAGGAACTTCACGATTGTTTTAACCCTTTCTTTCCCACTGATCGAATTTTTTATACAATACTCTGATTTTAAAAATTTTTCGACCCTATTACCTATTAGCATTAAGGACCATTTTTGCATCAAATGACTCAAGAAAGAGCAAACAAAACTGAATTAAGATATACCTCTGAACCTAAACATTAAATCCCCCGTGACTTCTGGGCCTGATGGAAAGACGGCAGTGGTGTCTTTTTATCTTCTCTGAGCATTTTGCTATTTTTTTCCATAGCGTTTATTTAATTTCTAACCTATAATTATTTTTCAATATCCTAAGTAAATTTTTCTTTCAAAAAGCATATATTTGGACTTCATATGTCATAAATAAAAATGTTTGCATGAAATTAAATAGGAATTTCAATTTAAACATAATTTGGGAATGAAAGGGTTAAGAGATGAAATTTTGATGTCCTATTCCTACTTTCATGTTTTTGGCAATTTATCACTAATACTTGTAATAGGCTCTTCTACTTTTCCTTCTATTTCTATCAAGTTTTGTTTAAAATATTTTATTTAACTATTTTGATCATCTATGTTTAAGTTTTCGAGTTCTCTCTCTAGCTCTCTTTTTTTGTGACAAATATTCTTGATCTGCTTTCATTTTAGCCTTTTATCTTTCCATCTCATATGCTAATAACTGTGATACTGAACCTAACCTAACAACGGAGTTATTTGATTTTATGTTACCTACATTACTTATGCTGTCATTTGGTCTTATTTTAGGCTCATATTTATTCATATACTTATTTATGCTTTCTTTTAACTCATGACATGATTTCAGTTTTAATGTGAACCATTGTTGTATTTTTTCAGAATCCTGAGATTCAGCTATCAATTCTCTGCAAGCATTATCTAATTCATTCACCTTTATTTCCAATTTGAGCTCATCAGCTTTGAGCTCAAAATATATTCGGTAATATTTAAAAATGCACCCACCAATTGTTGGTCTTTGTCAATTATTTTCCGAGTTACAGAGTCTAATTTTCTAGACGGTATTTTTAAACCGGTGATGAATCAATAAGTGGTATTGAGCGATGTAGTGTAGCGTGGCTTGAGAAAAAGTAACTAAATTTATATATCCCGTGTCGAAAGTGATTATGTGTCCATTTAGATTTATATCTATGTCCTAATATATATTCGTTATCTAAGGTCTAAACCGAGTAGTTTTAATTTCTCCCTCGATTTATTTATTTAATTTTATCTCACCTCGCGATTAAAGCTTATGAGCCATAGACCCTTAGATGCTGACGTTATAAAAAGGATAAATTTATTACAAACGCGTATAGAATTCAAACTGTTACAAACTGAAACAGATTAATAGACTTAAGTAGTTGAAAGAAACATTTGATGAGAATGGAAGAATGGATGAGGTATTGAATGGAAGCGTAATCGAATACTCAAAGAATGTGGGCAATTTTATACGTGATAATGAAATACATGAAGAGAGAATTTTTGAGATTGTTCGGTTTGAAAGTATAACGTATAATAATGTATATTAGTGTAGGTTTAATGTTTGAGTGAGACAGTCTCTACAGTGTTAGATAAGTTATGAGTTATAAATGTCGAAGAGCTGAAAGCAAGTGTCTTCATGAGATTGATAAAGGGGTGACATTTGCAGGCAAAGTAAAGTGGAAGTAATAACAAATAAAATAGTAACCATGATGCAGATAGTTAGAAAGTTAGTGTAAAATTCAGTTAGGAATGAATGATGAAAATTGCAATTAAATCGTGTGATATAAAAATGCGCGACTAAAAACTTGAGTGCGCTAGGGTCTTTAGGGAGGAGTCCGTCGCTAATAGTTCCGTGAAGCTCTAATTGAGGTGTAAATAAGTTTCTGACTGCGTAATCGAAGATAAATAATCAAAAACTAAAGCTATAAATAGGGGGGGTAGGGCTGTAATAATATGAAGTCTATTCTTTTCGATTTATCATATCTTCTATCTAATACATAATTCTTATTTATACTTTATTTTATTATATAATGTTTCGGGCGTCAATAATGATCTACGCACTCTATTTCACCAGTACTTGGGGAAAGAAGATATATTAATTTAAATTTAATTTTAAAGGTTGATAATACCACTGATACTTAAGATATTAAATTTTGTCGTTATATTTGTTCTGGCAAGTAATGATGTACCTGATTTGATGGTCGTCTTTAATTTCGTGTATTATATGCGTAAAAATAATAAAAAAAGTTAGAAAACAAGACACTAATCAGCAAAATACCAAAATACAGCTTGAAATAAAGTTCTCTAATATATGTCAAAAAATTTTCATTATTCTTATTAAAGATGATATTCTGTACCTCTACAGCATAAAACATGCAAATAAACCTGCTTCTCTGTGGGAATATGTAGGGGAAGAAGGTAAATTAATTATGACTCCACGAGGAAATCGTATGTGACTATATGATATCGCGATACGAATGGCTATTTTGAAATATCCTGTAAATCCCCATTCCTTGACTATCAGAAGAAGAATCCGGTCAGCCAACCTTAACGAACCGCCCAACTATCTACCAGACAATGCACTCTAATGCATGTTGGGAACGAATCAGCATATAATTATTAAAATGAAAAAATTCAACATGTGCAGAATGCTGAAAAAATCATGTCATGATAGATCCAGTATAATAAATTGAAACATTAATATTTTATGTATCTATGTCATAACGTATTGCATAATTCGTAATTGTTACCGGTTTTTCTCTATCTCATTATTGGGCTGTTACTAGTCTTTTTTTTTAATTAAATTCTTCGTGATATGAATAAAAATATCAAGTATGATTATCAACTCTTGTCATTCAATATATATGATATATAATTGAAAACAAACCTTCCCAAACGAATCCTATAAACGTCCATCTATAAACTCACATTAAAAGATATGAAGTATCATACATACTTCTTTCTCTTCCATCTTCTTTCGATTCCCCAAGGACTGATGAAGATAATGGTAAAGGTGGCAGTTATCTAGGTGGCGTCAAGTGTGTGAAAATAATATATGCGAGTAATAAAGAGTAATACTTGGAAAGATTATGATATATAATAATAATAAAATGCATGAACCTCCCCTCAACAAATTTAAACATAATATGAAAGACTGCAGTCTTGGTCGTCGCAGTCAGAAAAAAATCCACCCTAGACTTCACGTGGTAACCCCCAAGTACATATCGTTGCATCCCTCGTATCTCTTTGTTTATAAGCACTCGTGTCGAAGTAAGGTTCACAGAGAGTAATGCTAGTTCAACCTTGTACCCCATGCCTGGCACGAGCCATCACCATTAACACGCTCACAAATACTCAGGCCGTTTCATTCCTACTCGTATCTACTGCACCTTTATTTCTCTCACACACAGACATTCTTTATCTAACTCAATCTCACTTTTGCTTATCGTGCTCTCCCAGCCGGTCGGTTTCCCAACCACTTACTCGCTAACGTATTATCCTTTTGACTACTCCGCACAAAAGAGAATTAAACAACAACGACTGCATTCATCCTTTCCACTATAACATAGAGACAAACTATCTCACCAGCCTACCTCGATACTTCATTTTATCCAATTCTTTGTACCCTCTTTCTTCTAATTCATACTCTATCATCAAAGACTTATATATATAACCGTTTTCCAATTTCTGGTTCTTGTGATTGTATTCACATCTCGTCATCATACTTGCCTAGCATCCCATGCCCGACGTAAGAAGATGTTTCACATTCTGTAAAAGCACCAGTCTGAATCCTTTTGTTTCAATTTAATCATCTTTTAACTTTTCTCATACCAAAGTCTTCTATCTATATTTATATACAAAATATGAGCACACGGGTTATAGCAGAGCATATACTCTCTATATGTAAGTATCTCCTAGCTTATCTATCACAGAGACTTGGTGCGCCTTTATTGACACTTCTAAAGTACCCAACCTGATTTAAATATGCTACAGCCAGCTTCCTTGTCGATATCACAAAATTTTAACCTATACTACACTCTAGTGCATCATCCGTTCCCTTCTAATCCAACATAACATATACCCAAATTATTTAAACTCAAGACACTATACATGTTCTCAGCTGTATCCTCACCATCTAAATCATAAATATTCATACACTGGCAGGACTGTCTCTCACTCTACAAACCATATAACCTTAATACTCTTTTAAATCTACGTTTAAACTTTCAAAACCCCTCCTTTATATAATACTACCACATATCCTATCAAAATCTCTATCTGACCATATCCTCTCAAGCCTCTTCATATTCGGTCCACACAAAACCAAAATAAATCATCACGCATAAATAAATAGGTAGGCACCTCTCCACTAATCTCCATCTATTCTAACATCAACATTAATCCTGCTCACTCTCACTCTAATATATATCTCTTCTATTAAATAATAACCCCCGAGTCCAAAGTGATATACTACTAAATTGAAATAATCGAGGAGACATAACACAACCTCTGCCTCACTCCGCTGTAAAGGGATTAATATGTATCGCCTATATGAGTCTCCTCGAGATTCACAAATATTCTAATGATGCGACTCATAATATTCGCGTAATCAACGACACGCCTCCACTATGCAAATACATACAATACTTTATTCACAATGCTAGACGAGCCCTGTACCACCAACGAACAAACAGTGGTATATCAAGCGTAACAATCTCTCCATAGAAGTGGAACAGCGAACTATTTATGACACAGCTATATATCGCTTGGTGCATAACATAGTACCTAATAATACTATAGTCCGGTATTCTTCTCTCCCTCATTTTCTCAACATTTTTTGTTTCAAAGTAAAGATTGATCCACTATTCATTCGCTCGTCACCACTTCCTGAAATATGCGCAAGCGCTTTGGTTTGTATCACGCTTATATTCGAGTCACGAGATACATTACTTTCGTACGCACTCTTGGCGACCAACATACCTGAAGACAGATGAGAGTATAATACATAATCCGCTAATAAACCAATGACATCTACGGTAAGGTTAAGTAAGATCTAATATCCAGCCAAGACCTTATATCGTACATTCTACCCATCTTCGCTCGCTTACATAATAGGGTCATACATCTGTGACAATGCTCTGCGTCTCCAAGAATCCTGCATCTTAACGAAACTAATATCCTTCTATAAATATCTGCTTATGTAGCACGACACTTACCAAATCCAATCAGAATTGCACAATACTCGCCTCTCTTTCAGTAGTGATGAAGATCATCTGCGATACACAGTAATTCATCCATACCTGCTCAGAGATGGTTACCATTTCTCCTCTATATCAAATTTCGTCCACTCTATACCCATATACCTCCGTTTCAACTTTAGCATCCATTATTTAACCTCATACCCCAAAATATTATCAAGCGTGAATAATCTCTTCTAATGTCTAAGAGCATCTACGAGTCAACCGTACACACATTCATACTAAGAATTCATACTCTTCAATGTTACATGCCAGTAAATTCAATTACAGATTTTCAAGTGTTCTTTCCACACTTCCACTCGCATCCATGTTCGACTCCTAAGTTAGCAAATAGCAGATCAACATCTCCGTTATGAACAATATTCTAAGCAGCGTTCCCCTTTTGCCTCATTCTTAACCTTGTTATCGGAGGGCTTATGCCAACCGAAGAGCTAATGAAAACGCCCATTTAATGAAGCACTGTTGTGTGATAGTGCTCTGCGCTAAATTCAAATCCTCCTTAAATAACACCACCGAATTTAATGAATATGCAAAAGTGCTTGAAATTGAGGTATTGTTAGTAGAGGAGAAAATTTTAGGTTGGTTTATCATTTTATTCTATCCATGAGCGTAGTGCAGCCTTTTAAGTACCTTATAACTTAAATATGTCGCGCCGCGCTGAATGACGATATCAATTTTAGAGATAATGCAGCAATAAGCATTATCTGTTTGAAAACATGTACATGTCACTTTGCTAGTTAAGAAGATATACATTCAACCTCGACACGACAGACGTAATAATTGTTTCTGTAAACTTTTAAACCCGCTCCCTGGAAGAATCAGCCTCAGATCAGTATATGCAGCCACTCACTGTTAACATTATCTTTACGTGTGCTATTCTGTGGTAGCGACGCAATTTCCATGACAGTAGCGTTCTTATGGCATCGTTGGTACACACTGTGACGTGTGCCGTTCAAAGAATTGCTCCTCATAGAACCGTTTTTTCTGTGGCATTAATATCACATTCAGATCTCGACTCTGTCACTAAGTGTGCCGGTATGCGCTCCTTACATTAATGCGTTGATACCTTTTATTTCTAACCGTGCTGTCCTATCTCTATTAAGAAACTTCCACTCTAATAATATGTAGAGCCGCAGTCTCTTTTTCCCGCAAGTTTAGTTCAGCCTAATTCTTCTTCAGTCACACCTACTCTTACTTAATTACCTTCAATGTGTGATTGAATAGGTATCTTCTCCCAATCATTTGGCGAGTGCGTGAAAAGAAGACAAGTAAGACATTATCCAGAATGATACACTTTACAAAATTTTAAACCTTTAATAGTATAAAAAGGTTAAAATACTGCCAACTATAAGTAAGATATCATTTTATTTACATAAAATAATGAATAATTTTAATTGCTACAAAGAAATCTCCATCATCACCATAATCTATAAATAATAAAAGTATAATTTACTAATATATATAAATATTCGATATATATTATATATATATATATTATAATAATATATTAATAAATTATATATAATAATATATAAGTATATATAATAAATAATATATATAATATAAATAATATAATAATATGATATAGTATATTAAATATATATACTATAATATATTATTAATTAATCATATTAATGTAACATTATTTAATATATAATTCAATAATATTTTAAATTGTTATTTGGATGTGATTAATATCATTAAATATATACTTATCAAATAACCCTCTAACATTGTAAATATATTATATAAGAATAAATACTATAAGTAAATTAATTTCTATTTCGATCACAATTAATAATAATGTGAATAAGAAAAAAAGCCGTATATATTTCATTTTTAAAAGCGTTTAGCAAACAGTAGTACAAAGTCCCACATAAGATGTAACAATTGATCACAAAATAATGTGTAATAAACAACCAAAAACTATAAAAAATATAAATATAAATGAACTGACTCAACTGTGTCTAAACGAAGTCCTATGTAACCAACTTGTAAAGTCATGCATAAAATTCCGTGTTCAAAATTGTTATTTTCCTATTTTATTAAGAGTATACCCGCAACAAACTTATCCTAAATGTACGCTAGTGATGGCAAGTAGATAATTCGGCAAGATAAAACAAAATGATAATAATAAGCCAAAAAAAAACAAATACTTAATGTATTTCTTAAAAAAGTAATAATTAAAAAGTTAATACAATAATAGATAATAATTTAAATACATATAAATAATAACTTTATTTAATATAAGATCTAAAAAATATAGCGTATGCCAAAAAGTTATTATGGTCATTTGCTCAATATCAGCTAATAAACATAATTTATTAAGTTGTACGCGTAAAAGTAAAAAGTGTACTTAATAATAATAATAGTATACCAAAAAACCCTGATATGTTAATTTTGTATTCCCTAAGCAGAATAATAATTTACTCTCATAGTACCTTCTTCGGTAAAAGTTATACCCTACATTTTTACACCTTTAGATATAGAGCGCCTGTCAAATCAATTAATTAGTTACATAACATCAAAACCTTTGTTACAAAATAATACCTGGCACATATAATATATCAATTAACAATAATAATATCTAACATTTCTTATATACATACAATCTTACAATTCTTAAATCACAATAGCTTCAATCATCACTTTAAATAACAAACAAATTATATAATTAAATAATATTATCTTTTAATAAATGTTATAATAATGATAATAAACTAAATAATTAAATAAGACCAAAATTAGCAATATTCTAATTAATAATAATTAAAATTTATTTAATTACCAATATATTCATATCGAATTAATAACTGTTAAATGTAATAAAGAACATAGAACTTTTTAATATCTCTAGTTGCAAGTTAGAACTGCCAATTCATTAACTCATCATATAATAAAATTTAATATTAATAATTAATATTTAATTCCTCTTAATTTTTTTACTGCATTTAATTCAATGTTTTAGTGATTTTTTTTTAAATAATATAAAAAATAGACATTTTTTTAATTAATTAAATAATTAAAATATAATAATAATAATATAATAATAAATAAAAATTTTTAATAATAAAATAAATTTTGCAACTTTCTATAATATGAGGTGATAGTGAAGTAAAAAGCTTACCAACTTAAACCGATAATTCAACAAATACGTTTAATGCCAAACACTTATTAATAAAATATTAAAAGTTTTTAAAAACAAAAAATATACTAATACACATTTCTTACAAACTAAATAAAAGATATAATAATAATATAGATAATATAAATTAAGTTAATAAATAATATATAACTATAATATATAGTATATATATATAAATATATATATAATATATAATAGATATATATATATTAAATAATATATATAATCAATATAATAATAATATAATAATATATAATAAATATTAATATCATATATATATATAATATATATTATACTATATGATGATTGAAAATATAATAAAAAATCCAAAATTCATTTAAAAAAAAAAAAAAATGAAATGTATTAATAAAGTGAACATATTTATATAACATTTTTCTATTAGCCTAAAAATCACTATTTAAAGTACCCTTAATTAAAAGTAATATTAATATCCTAAAATAACACACTTAAACAATATATGAATATCCATTTTTATTGGACTCAAATCATACTAATAATAAATAATTAATATATAATCATATACTATATATATATATATTAATTTAGATAATATACATAAATATTTATACTTATATACTTAATATATATCATATATAATATAATGTATATATATATTAATTGAAACAAATTTCATTCAAATTATTTAAACTAATATTTTAATTATTAATAAATATTTTAAATATATTAAAAATATAATTAGATGTATTACATATGTATATCAAATATATTTAAAATTTGATAAACACAAAGTATAAGTATTTAATATATGTATTATAAAATCATTTTGATTATTATTAATTAAAACTCAAGAGTAATTAAAGCGATTCATTGACACATAAATCCGACTACCACGCAAAAACAACTCACCGCATACACGCACTGTGTTACTGTCATATTAGAAAGAAAACTATCTTACTCAACTCACTCCAAACCTATCTCATAAAAAATATGTAATTGTTAGATTCTAGTTATCCACCGAAAAACTATTTTTATAATCAATGTAAAGAAAAATAGTTAACCTTTATTAAATAAAAAGGGAATAAGAATTGAGACTCGAATAAAAAAATAATATATAGCTAACAATAATGATAAAAAAAATAAATGGAAAATAAAGATACAAAATTAAATAAATTTAATAAGCTTCACTTTAATTTCTTTTTATTATACTTATTTTTTTTTAAATAAAACATGTATTTATGTTTCAGTCAAACATATAATTTAAATATATATAATATTAATATAATCAGATTATTAATTATAATTATATAGACTGGATAATACAATAAAAAGATATTCCTTTCTGCTTATATATTTTAATAATAATATTGCACAATGCTTTAAGTTAAATTATAAAAAATATGAAATTTAAAATTATAATATATTATTAATAAATAATAATTAATAGTTTAAATAATATTTTATTTTATTTTAAAGATAATAATATATTTATACATATATAATATATATATAATAATAATCTTTAATTATTAACTATAGCTACCTCAAAATAAACTGCCAACAACAAAATAGCATACCTTCTTATTATATATTATATAATAATATAATCATTAATTAATATACTATATTAAAATAATTAATACATAATATATATATATATTGATTCAATATCATAATATTATATTATAATAATATATTAATTATATAATTAATATATATTATATATAGATTAATAATAATTAATAATAAGTTGATATCAATCATATTATACTATAATACTAATATTCACTATTAATACTAATTATATATATAATAATAATTATATATTATATAGTATCATAATATATATATATATATATATATACAATATATATATAATATTCATATATAGATATATTAATAATTTTAAATATGTATTCTAAAAATAAATAAATAATGTTGTTGTGTTATGTTGTTATGTAATGTAATGTTATAATTTAATTTATTTATATGTTAAGTATTGAATTTGATATAATTGAATATGTAGTA